>PVKU01004780.1:0-138343 GCA_004027475.1 Anoura caudifer
GAGCTGCCTCTGTTTCATTTAGCATTCTTTCTGGGGCTTCCTCCTTTCCTTTCATTTGGGGATTATTTCTTTGTCTTCCCATTGTTTTTGAGGTTCTTCTTATTAGCCTTAACTTCTTAAATTGATCTGTTCTGGCTCCCTGGGTTTATGGTGTGAACTTCTGTGGTAGAATACCTGTGAGATTCAGTGGAGCTGTCTGATTCAGGTATCCTGGTGTTCACAGTTTCCACTGTCTTCTCTGTTGAAATGTCCCCTCCTTGGGATCATCTCTGGTTTTTTCACAGTTCCAGGGTTGGTTTTTTGTTGTTGTTGTTTTGTTTTGTTTTGTTTTTGTCTTACTCGTGGGTATTTGTAAAGAGAAAAGAGGAAAAATGGAAAGAGAAGAAAGAAGAGAAGAAAAAGAAAAAAAGAGGAAAGAAGAGAAGAAAGAAAAAGAAAATAGAGGAAGAAAGAAGACATAAAATTGGAAAGAAAGGAAGAAGGAATAAGGCAAGAAAGAAGATATGCAAAGCAAAGGGCATTGAGGGGTTAAAAAAAGATAAAAATAATAAAAAAATTATAATTTAAAAAGCAGAAAAAAAAGAAAAAAGAAAAAAGCAACAAGAAAAAAAATATGGAACACTTCATGAATTTGTGTGTCATCCTTGCACAGGGGCCATGCTAATCTTCTCTGTATTGTTCCAATTTTAGTATATGTGCTGCCGAAGCGAGCACTATTTCCTGCTCTTTTAAATAGTATTATTTCCATGTGGGAACTTACTGAAGCAAGTCTTAGTTGTCAGAACAATCTAAAGTCATGGCCTATAACCCATATTTACAGTTGTTTCCTATTTAATGTAATGCTTATTTGGGCAATGAAAGGAAATTAGTGGTCCATTAAATTAAAGATCTAGAGTTTCTCATACCATAATGGTCATAGTATTGGTCATAGAAGCCTAAGTGATTGGCTCTCCAGGCTTTTTCCTGACTACACTGCCCATGAGCAAGGATTTGGGGCAGCCATTCTTCTGTTGCAATACTTGGCTTTCTGGCCATAGCTGACTGGTTCAGATTTTCCTTTCTAGAAGTGTGGAATCATGAGTTCCAGAAAATGAGAGCTGTGGTTGCTGAATGATGTTAATATCAGCATGATATAAATGAGTATTACAACTTTTGTGGCTGATGGTCTCATACTTCCTAAGTGGAGTTGATATTATTATCCCCCAGCATGTTTTGAGTAAATTCTTCCACTTTTTACTATGACTCTCTATATATCTTGTAATATATCATATTGAATAATATAACCAATTTTGGATAAAAAGTTTTTCCTGAGCTACCCATGCCCATTTTTTTTATAGATAAGCTTATCCCCTGACCCCTATAGCAGTTTCCTGGTTGTACTGGCTGAGTCCTCAGCTCTACCTACTCCTATGGTCTCCAGAGACTCTCCTTGCCTCCTCAGCTCTCACTTATAAAGATCCTTGAGAGCATTTTGCTTAGTAATGCTTTTTTTTTACCCCACCCCCTTAGTAATACTTTTTCATAAAAACAGGTTATCTCTTAGAATAATATCCTGCTGTAAATAGCAAGAATTAATAAATAATATATTCAACAACACAAAATATTAAAGCCCTTAACAATTAAATTATAAAAATTATGCTGATTATATGAAATATAAATAGATTTATGTTCAAAAAATCTTCAGACTTTTGAAAATTCCCTTTGGTCCTTTTGGAAAAGTCCTAGTACTTTTGCTTGAAGACCCAAGACTTTTAATCATGCTGTTTCATATCAGGGATGTAAATCTATTTCCATTTTGAAAGTATGATATTAATACTTTCTTCTTTTTTTGACATACCCTGAAATTATAAGTTCTTTATTCTGAGGGAAAAGACAAATTTTAGGCAGGCTGCTTTATTGACTTCCTCTCTTTATTCACTTATACTATTAGTTTCATTGTTTTGAACCATACTTTTCATTTCATTTCTGTTAGAATTGAAATCTTTCATCACCAAATAGATTTTCAACAGAAGAGTCAAATACAGGGTGGGGCAGAAGTAGGTTTACAGTTGTTCATATAGAAAATTATATAATAATTAATAAATAACAATACAAGAATAAACTCTCTTTCATGTACTCATAACTGTAAACTTATGTTTGCCCACCCTGTATATATAACAAGAATGCTGAGGGAGGTTGAAAAACTAGAAATGCCTGGGGGAAGAGTGCTAACTATTTTTTATGAGACACTGGAATATTCTGTGGACTTCCATGCTCCACATGTGTCTTCTCCTGGTGTGAGAAACATAGGTAGATATTTGAAAGTCATACAATTTTAACTGCATTTATATTGTGAAGGAGGAGGAAGTGAGGAAGGGTTACAATATTAGGGAAAAACCATCTTTCTGTTGCTTTTTAATTTATCTAATAAAGACCCATGGGGACATGAATCCCCCAACAGAGTACAACCCCCATGCACTCTTTTAAATCTATCTCCAAACCATAAGTTAGCAGTGCATTAGCTCAGTGTCCTATGTTTTAAACATACATCAGTCTGTTTTAAGTGGAGAACTGAAAAAGAAATGTAAGGTGGAGATTTCTCCCTGATAAAATCGATGATGATGCCAGGAAGAAAACTATCAATGAAAAATAAATGTGGCATGAAGCAGTGTGTCCTTACCCGCAAAGGTGCAGTTTCCCAAAGTGCACAACCTCTCTCCTCCAGCCCTGGGTGGTCCCCGCGTAGTAGGTGCTGCTTGGGTGGTGCTCAGTGGAGCACAAGGAGCTGATATGGCTGCTGCTGTGGTAGCAGAGAGGGAGCAGCAGGTGCCAGGTTGCCCCAAAGTCCCGTGAAAATTCCAATCTTACTGGATCAGCAGATGAGCTATCAGTTGAGCACCCAACATTGATCTTGGGGAAAAAGAAAAAATGCTACAGATTACCTCAAAGCAGTAAGCCTTGAAATGATTCACCATTCCATTACTTCTTGAGTCCATTTTCCTGGGAATTGTCTTGCTGAAATATTTAACACTATGAAATTCTGTTTTGCTTGAATAATATCACATATTACCTTTAAATAATACTTTTTCATAAAGAACCTCAACGGATCTCATGACAAAATTTTTTCCCTCATTTTATAAAAAAAAAAAACAACAACAACTAGAAAGTGGGTAAGGCAGAGGCTGGCACAGAATTCCAAATCTTACCTTTGGCCTACTTTCATAGTCAAGTCACACAAATAGTAATGAAAGACTATTTCCCTAATTCTACCCATGAGGTTTTTCGAGTCTGCTAGACAGGAAGACCTGCTATTTTCATTCTGGTGACAACTTCAGAATACATGTAATCCAACTTTTGAGCAAGGAGAATCTTCAACATGTATTCAATATTAAAATGTCATTTCCCTGGCATGGGGAGAGCATTCTCAGAAAGATTTTTTTCACCATTGAGGAAACAACCATTCCATTCCATTTCCCATGTAAATTAAACTAAAATTTAATTAAATAAATGCATGTGATTTTGTCTATGAAATGTTTTCCTCTTCCCATTGGGTTTAACATTTTCTTGCTTATCATAGCAACCAGATCAGATATATTTATATCAATATTTATATAACATTTATTGTTGTTGAACTTATTCCTTTTACTTTCTGGTGAGTAAAATGTTGAGATTTGATAACCTTTTCAACTATAGGCATTGGTTTCCACCTGCATTCTTTGGATAACAGAACTCTTAAGGGCCAGAGGTACTACTTTTCACTAACATTCAAAGCATAACTGTTAGAAAATATAACAGGTAACAGTAAAACTGGAAAATATAACAGAAAATTTAGAATAGATACAAAATAATTTCTTTGCTAAGGCATCATTTGGTCGCTGACTTTTAAGATGAAAGAGACAACTCTAATTTAGAGAATACAGGGACATAATCTAAAATAACTATTTAAATCTGTGTTGATGCCATTAGACACTATTTTAAGTAAGTCTGCCAAATGGTTGGTATGGACCTGATATGACACAAGTATTTTTGGAAGTTAATACTATTGAACATTGGTGTAATGCACCTTGGGTTTTGCTGCTTTTATCTAAGTTTTTGAAATACATAAAGGGTTTTTAATACATTATTAATTTGCTTTATTGAAAAAAATAGTTCATAAATATTAATGAAATAAACAGAGAAATTATAAAACAGTGCAGCATTATTTTATCAGTAAAATTCATGACACCATGGTAAATATTATATAAATATGTTGGCATAATATAGACTATAGTTACATTGACTTGGGTCCTAAATAACACATAAAAATTATGAAAATAATAATACTAAAATAGTGTATATAGTCCTTTTTATATTTATAATGTTTAAAATAATTTAATCAACTTCCCATTATAGTAGTACATGGGGAGATTATATCATAAATAAAGGACAAATTAAAAAATAAACCTTAGAATGACAATTGCTTCTGCTAATAAAAATGAATTATGATATAAAACCTCTTTAGTCCTTGTATAAAAACAGAAAGCCATGATGCTTGAAATTATATGAGATTTCCCTTCTCTTTCCTAGATTTTGTACTAGATAAAATTGAAAGTATTTCTGTTGGAACAAAGCCACATACCTCAAACTGTATGATGGTGTTCTCATTTACACTGAGGTCCCTAGTAGTAATGGAATGCTCACCCACTTCATTTGAAACAAACACCATGGCTGAATCTTCCTCGCTGTTATACAAAAACAAAACAAAACAAAACAAAACAACAACAACAACAAGGAATCCATTTGGACAAGAGTTCACTGTGATTTGTATAGAGCAGTGGTTTCATTTTTAGTTTCTGAATTCAGTACTTACGGTGCTCCCTTTGATGAATATGGGCAATAGAGACCAATGTTACCACCAGGGTAGAAAGACCAATTATCTTCTCTGGGCCCAAAGTCAAATGTATCCAGAAGCATTACAGGGTTGTTTAAATTATTCCCATCAATAATGAAGTCATCAATGATCCAGATTTCTTCTTTCTTACCTAAGGCATTTTTGGATAAAGCAAGTTTTTTCAATGGTGAAAATCAGATGGACATTTTGCTCATTGGAAGAAAATAAAGAAAAGAAGGAACTCAGTAACAATAGGTTAAACATATGCCTCCACACAAAGAAATACTAACTATATAACAGTGTGTTTACAGTGATTATACTAACAGTGTGAAACAAATTAGCTTTCAATCATATTAAATTGACAGAGAATGGAGCAGCCTTTAAAAATATTTTATTTATTTACTTCTAGAAAGAGGGGAAGGGAGGGAGAAATACAGAGAAAGAAACATCAGTGTGTGCTTGCCTCTCATGCACCCCCAAGTGGGGGCCTGGTCCACAACTTAGGCATGTGCCCTGACTGGGAATTGAACCTGCAACCTGTTGGTTTGCAGGCAGGCACTCAATCCACTGAGCCATACCAGTCAGGGCAGTATGGAACAGCTTTATTAATTCAAGAAAGATGTGACAAACAGCTTGTAAAAGTGTGTTGTCTTTTTTGGCATAATGATGCTATGGACCCTCCCACTGGCAATTGTGAGCTTTGAGTTTGTTTTCGTGGTTTTGAGGAATATATAAGGCATCTAGATCTGTGAGCATGGGCAGTTAGCCTGCAGGCTTAGAACGGGAGGTACACTACCTAGTCTGTTCAAGGAGCAACTTATGATTTTTTAGAGTTAACCTGTGGTTTAACATCATACTTTTGTCATGCTAAGGACCATGGTTGTTAGCTGCCTAATGCACAATTTTATTTAATTGTTAAAAGTGACACAGAATATAATATTGTTATATACCTTATTTTTTTCTTAATACTTTTCAAAACATCTATGTTTATTTAAATATATGTAGAAATATACAGAAAACTAGAATTTGATTCTATGACTTAGGCTGGGTATTTAAGGAAGATATTACTAAATAAATAAGAAGGGCAAATCCAGGCTGCTTTTGTAAAAACAAACAAGCAAACAAACAAGCCACTGTTTACACTGAACTGGAAACAAGGTGATGAGACCATGCCAAGCAGAAACCTCAAGATTGCCCATTATTGGTTTTTCACTGATTCCTACTTTTAGTACAACTCTTACAAAATATTAAAAAATCTGCAAGCAGGAGCCTGTGGAAAGAACCTGATGATTTAAACGGTCATTTCTCTTTCTCTCTCTCTCTCTCCATATATATATATAGTTTTGAAAGCAGTTGGTGAAAACAATAAAAAAATCAAGTAAATATTCAAACATTACACAAAGACAATATCCTCTGGATTGTGAAACTGGTTACATTCTTTTTAGGATTTTTATTTGGTCTAAATATAAAAGATTATGTTTATTTTTCTTTTTTTAATTTTAATTGTTCTTATACTATAAAAGATTATATTTAATATAAATATAAAAGGTCCCAAAACATAAAAGATTATGCTTTCTGTTCACAACAAGTTAAAAACACTTATTTTAACTTATTAGTTATAAAGGAAATACTCAGGTTAAATTTTAGAGATGGCAGCACATTGTTCTTATTTATTTCTGTGTTACCTCTGCAAAGGATCTACTTAATGTGATACCTCCATGCTTATATGGGCCATTAAGTACATAATTTGGTAAGTCTGGTCCTTTATAACCAGCAGTAAATAAAAATATAGGATGTGATAAACATTAAAAATTTGTAAAATAATTTTCTTTAACCATTTCAAAATGCTATTAAATTATACATTCCCTTTGACCTATCAACTGAAACAAGTATATGTTATAAAAACATTCCATCTTTCTGCATTATCTGCTTGGTGTAAATCCCTCTCACTTTGTCATAGCAATTTGTTGTAATATTCTATCTCACTAATAGAACGCCACACTCAAAAAAATATGAATTCCTAAGAATTTCAGCAAAAGTGTAGTTACAGTTGATGAGTGCCTAATGGTAATGCTGATTATTTTTTAAAAACCTTAGATCTGTGACAATATTCAGCTATATTTACATCACCAGGAGAATTTACGAGTCAAGTATGAAGAGATGATGAAGATACACACAAAATTACTTATTAGGACTTCTCAAAAGTGAAGCATGTAAAATGTGTGTGATGAATAGCTAAACTACTCAGTTGATACACACTTCTTCCCACCTTAGAAACAAACATGTTAACATGCCACAGTTTGCATTATAAGAGAACATATGCATTTTTACCATTATTATAAGGTTGCCAGAGTCTGAATCTTGTAGCATTGGTTTGGGCAGTGTATGGCAAAGGAACATTAATGAAAAGTATGTTGGTCATTTGAGGGAAATAAAATTCATCCATCAGGTGCCAAGTGATGCCCCCATTGACAGAGAATTGTAATAGAATAGAGTGCGACCTCTCTGGAGTACCTAGGAATAAGATAACACAAGTATAAAATAAATTGTGCTAAAAATGGGAAAACAGTATGCTCTTAGACTATTCTTTTGCATAAGTTGCATAAGCTGACATATATTCACATAGAGGTTGTATAGTCCAAACATGTAAGAGGCAACTTAAAGTGATGACAGGTTGAATTTTCTATATGAATATATCTCAAAGAACAAAACAAATCTTGGATTTTCACATAATAGTATCTGCCTCTTTCCAGCTATAAACATACATCTTTCTGTGTTTTATTTAGGAAATATGACATAAAAGATTTTTGATTCTACAGGCATTGTAACTTTACAAAGAGTCAAACATTTAAAGATCAGAATACAATAAAAGATCAGGATACAATAAAAAATCTTGAAAATCTGTTATATCCAAATGACATTATTTGTCAAGAAGGTTATTTAGTTAATACTAAAGGTCAGAATGACAGAATTGGCTTTTTTGAATTCACATCTATAAAGAAAAACCAAAATTTTTTATAAGTCAAAAAGTTATGTTAATTTTTATCTTATAAGGTAAAAAATTGTAAGTTGTATAATTTTTAACTAAATAATTCTTACAGCTAGAAAGTAGTGGTAGAGAAAGATTCAGGAACATGATGATAAATTTAACTACCACAGAACTAGTATGATTACTGTAGGTATATGAAATTATTATTAAATCACTAATCTTACCCTTACATCAAGATGAATTTTATTATAGAAACATTTTGAATATTTATATACTCAAATTTGTTACCTTTTCCATGCAACAAAATTTATGGACCTCAAACACATTATTTTTTTGTGGATGAGGAATTGCACATGTATGCATGGGGGAGTTTTCTTGAAGGGAAATAATAAAATCATACCCATAGAAATAACTTACCTTTTGCTATAAATCTAAGTGAAAACTGGACGTACATGGTATTGGTACAGTCTAGATCTCTTGAAATAAGCATCCTTAGTCCTTCCTGAAAGCAAAAACATATATGTTAAGTAATCTTACGTCATTTGAAAAATTATTTTCCTTTGATTTTTCCACACCTCACTTGGATCAGCTAAATAACTGACATGTAATGATCAAGAAGCCATATTTCGTCCAGTTTAAAAAGTAAAATGGATTGGGAGATATGGATAGCTACATACTAAAAAATGAAACTCGACCACCAACTTACACTACACACAAAAGTAAACTCAAGGTGGATAAAATAAATATAAGTCACAACACAATAAAATCCTAGAAAAGAAGATAGGAAAATTTCATATATTCCATGCAACAATATTTTCACCAATATGCCCTCTTGAGCAAGGGATGTAAAGGAAAGAATAAACAAATGGAATCTCATCAAATTAAAAAACTCCTGCATGGCTAAAGAAAACATCAGTAAAATGAAAAGATAACCAACCATATGGGGAAATATGTTTGCCAATGACACAAGGGTTTGATCTCCAAAATATACAAAGAAATCACATGACTCCACACCAGGAAGACAAATAATCCAATTAAAAAATGGTCAAATGACCTGAACAGAAACTTCTCCAAGGACATATAGAGGGCCCATAGACATATGAAAGGATGCTCAACATCAGTAGCCATCAGAGAGATGCAAATTAAAACCACAATGAGATATCACTTCACACTGATCAGAATGGCTATCATACAAACAACATACATATATACAATCAACAAACAACAAGTGCTGATGAGGTTGTGGAGAAAAGGGAACCCTAGTACACTTTTGGTGGGAATGCAGACTGGTGCAACCACTATGGAAAACAATATGGGATTTCCTCAAAAACTAAAAACTGAACTGCCTTTTGACCCACAACTCCACTGCTGGGATTAAACCCTAAGAATCCTGAAACACCAATTCAAAAGAACCTATGCACCCCAAGGTTCATAGCAGTGTTATTTATAATAGCCAAGTGCTGGAAAAAGCCTAAGTGCCTATCAGTAAATAAATGGATGAAAAAACTGTGGTACATTTAGAGTTCAGACCAAGATGGAGGCATGGGTAAAAATGTTTTGCTTCCTCTCACAACCAAGAGAAGGATAATAACCAATTTAAAACAAAAATCAACCAGAACTGCCAGAGAATCAAAATTCATGGAAGTCCAACAACCAAGCACTTAAAGAAAAATTCATCCAGACTGGTAGGAGTGATGGAGATGGGCAGCCAGGGCAGAGAGGACAGATGGCAAGGCAGTGGACCACATGGGTGAGGAAGAGGTTGACTGACCAGGAGGTCCCACATTCGCACATGGATAAGCCGGGAGGAACAACTAGGGAAAGAGACAGACTGAGAAACTCAAGGTTTCAGCGCAGAAACTAAAGACTCAAAACCTTTGGCTGTAAAAGCTTATGGGGGTTGTGGCAGTAGGAGAAGCTCCCAGTCTGACAGCAGAGTCTGTTGGAGAGGCCCATGGGGTCCTAGAGTGTTCACAAACCCAGCCACCCAGGAATCAGCACACCAGAAGGGCCCAATTTGCTTGTGGGTAGTGGTGGAAGGGATTGAAAGTGGGGCAAGAGCTGAGCAAGTGGTATTGTTCCCTCCCTGACCACTCACCCACATGCAGCACCACAATGCAGTGATGCGGGTTGCCCTGCCCTAATGATTACCTAAAGTTCTGCCTCAAAACTTAACAGGTGCATCAAGACAAACAAATATGGCCCAAATGAAAAAAACAGATAAAAACTCCAGAAAAAGAACTAAGTGATGAAGAGATAGCCAACATATCGGATGCAGATTTCAAAAAAATGGTAATCAGGCTGCTCATAAAAATGGTTAAGTATGGTCACAAAATAGAGGAAGAAGTGAAAAAGTGAAATAAAGAAAAATATACAGGGAACCAACAGTGAAGGGATGGAAACTGGGACTCTGATCAACAATTTGGAATAGAAGGAAGAAACAAACACTCAACCAGAACAGAATGAAGAAGCAAGAATTCAAAAAATGAGGAGAGGCTTAGGAACCTCTGAGATAACTTGGGTTTCATCATCCCAGTCATAGGGGTGCCAGAAGGAGAAGAAGAAGAGCAAGAAATTGAAAAATTATTTGAAAAAATAATGAAGAAAATCCCCCCAATTTGGCAAAAGAAATACATTTCCAGGAAGTCAAGGAAGTCCTGGAAGCTCAGAGAGTCCTAAAGAAATTGGATCCAAGAAGAAATACACCAAGACACATCATAATTAAGTTGCCCAAGATTAAAGGTAAGGAGAGAATCTGAAAAGCAACAAGAGGAAAGGAGAGAGTTACATATAAAAGAGTGCCCATAAGACTGTAAGCTGACTTTGCAAAAGAGACCTTACAGGCAAGAAGGAGTTGGAAAGAAGTATTCAAAGTCATGAAAGGCAAGGACCTACATACAAGATTATTCTATTCAGCAAAGCTATCATTTAGAATGGAAGAGAAGATAAAGTGCTTCCCAGATAAGGTCAAGTTAAAGGAGTTCGTCATCACCAAGCAAAGGCTTATCTAAAAAACAGAATAATGAACAGTAAATGACAACCAAGTCACAACTATCAACAACTGAACGTAAAAAACAAAAACAAAAAGTAAGCAAGCAACTAAAACAGGAACAGAATCACAGAAATGAGGATCACATGGAGGGTTATCAGTGGGAAGGGGGAGAATGGGAGGAAAAGCCACAGGGAATAAGAAGCATAATGGGAAAGCACAAAATAATCAGGGGGAGGTTAAGAATAGTATAGGAAATGGAGAAGCCAAGGAACTTATATGTACAACCTATGGACATGAACTGAGGCAGAGGGAATGCTGGAATTTGGCAGTTGCAGGGCAGAGGGATAAAGGGGAGAAAAAAATGGGACAACTATAATGGCATAATTTATAAAATATACTTAAAAAAGTGTTACATTTACACAATGGAATACTATGCAGCAGAAAGAAAGAAGGAACTCCTATCCTTTGTGATAGCATGGAAGAAACTGGAATGTTATGCTAAGTGAAATAAGCCAGGTGGTGAAAGACAAATACCATATGATCTCATCTATAAGTGGAACCTAATCAACAAAACAAGCAAGTGAGCAAAATAGCACCAGAGACATGGAAATAAAAAACAAACTGACAGTGACCAGAGGGGATAGGGAAGGGGAGTAACGGGGGAAAGAAGGGGAAGGGTCAATTCAAAGAATGTGTAATGAGGATCCATGGAGAAGACAAGGGGGGACTGAATGTGGGAGATGGGATGTGGGTAGGGCAGGCAAGAGCAATGGGGAGGGGAAGGTGGACAACTGTAATTGAACAAATTTTAAAAAAGGAAAAATGGATAGTTTCCACTTTCTTAAAGGCTTTCATTTCTTATGCCTGAATGACACAATTTCATCATCTCAACTCTTAATCACACTTTGTTGTGACTATAAAAACAGTGCAAAAAATGATAGCATTACATATCCATAGGCCTTTTAATTTTTTATTTTATTGTAGCAAGTGGGTTATTTATTTATTTATTTTTTCCATGACAATTTATTTATCCCCCCCTTTACCCTCTTCCACCTCCACCCACCTCTTCCCTCTGCAGTCACCACATGGTTGTCTGTGGCTGAAAGTTCTTTTTCTTAAAAAATAGCCTCCTCTGATCACAGCACGCCCTGAGAGGACTAACGAGGAAACAGATGAAAAATGTGCCAAGTGCTCCTGCTGGAAGCTGGGAACTCCATGACTTTTTCAGGGTTCCTACTAGTTTTAGGAACTTATTACCCCTTTGCACAGTCTGACAGCCCCGGGAGCTCTCATTCAGGCTGTCACAACCCCCTCCAGTTGGTCAAGTTAAATAAGGCATAACTAAGCAAGTCCTTGTGCCTTGGTGGTAACTGCTCATACAGAGAAGCCAAAGAAGGAGGAAAATGATTGCATTAGCTTTTGTAATTTTTTTCTGCTAATTAACTATTTCTGGCTGCCTAGGATTGAGAGCTCCATAACTTGTTTTCTACATGCATACACAGGATGGCTGTGACATCCAGTAAAATAAAATTTCACTACGTAAATGTCCTATGGTTCGTTCAAACGGGCCTTTTAGTTTCTCATCTGTGACTTCTGCATGAAGTGACTCCTCAATGATGGAGGACTGTGTGATACTGAGTAGACACTGCCAACTGATTTCTTAATTATCAATCAACAAATACCAAATGTAATTTTAGCTAGGTGATGCAAATTCTTCCTCTTCATAACATTTACTATAGAGCACATTCCTCAATAGCTGACAAATTTTAAATAGAACTGATTTTGTAATAGCAACCATATATCGTTCACAACATGCTATGTTCTAAAATTGACACTCACTTCAAGCACCTAGTCCTCCTAAGGGGAAGGTATTATCATCATGTTGCAGGTACACTCAGAGGGACATCTGAGGTATTATCATCATGACATTCAGAGGGACAGTAACAGTTTATAATTGTAATGGCAGGATTTGAACCTAGACATGTCAGATTCTGAAACTTACCCTCCATTTGTTTATTAAATCATCTCTTGGTTTTAGAAGAAGATATCCACATAATATTAAATATAGATTTTGATAATTATTTGATATTGTATGAGAAAGCAACTGCATTTAAACCCATCCCTAAACTTCACAAAGCATAAATTCAATCTTCCAGGATTGAAGGTTGTCATGTAAAAAGCCTTAGATTTCCAGTCTTTGTTTTTCTTTTATCCCAATAACTCATTGTCTGCTGTCTGTGACACCTAATCAATGTCTGTTCTTCATACCAGTGTCATCACATTCTCCCTCATATGATTATAAGCCTTGAGCCTCTGGTGTTTTTACAGCTTGTTTGCATATGGAGGTGGAGGTTATGGAGAAAGGTGGCTTCTTCAGCTTCTAATGAAAAAGCTTTGAGGTGGTTAGTTGATAGATCCAGATAATAAACCCTCCTTGCTAATATCAAAATAAAGGAATATGAGTGCCCTTCTCCTTTGATTGTGGAATGTAAGTATAAGTTATTCCATAAAAGGACCTATTTGACACTGCATTTTGTAGGAACAATTTTGTTGAAAGTGAGTGTGATCTACAATATGAAAGTATCTTTCCTTTATATTTGCAATATTTGTTTATACTTCAGTACTTGACATTGATAATTACATGGTGAATCTGTCAGGCCTGCTTCTATCTATATTCTAGTTCATGTAGATATGTTTCCTCTCTTATTCTTTTTCCAGATTGAGTAATCCATTTGTGCTAAACGTGAAGAATTCTTTCTTTTTTAAACCAGTAAGTTTTTTTCATTGGTTTGAGAGAGAGAGAGGAAGGGAGGGAGGGAAAGAAGGAAATGAGAGAGAGAGAGAGAGAGAGAGAGATATTTGTTGTTCCACTTATTTATGCATTCATTGGTTGAAAAATTGTGATGAATTCTTTTGCATCCAATAAGCTATTTTAACTGATATTACTCCCAAATCTGTAAATGTTAAAAAGAGACTATCATTTCATTTTTCATGAAAGAATGCCTTTTTAGGTCAAACTACAGCCTACTGGATGGCACACACTGAACCCTCTCTACACCTTGCAGAGCTGATGGATAATATGTCTAAGATGTATAATGCTTGGCTGCCCTTGCATTTGGGTGGCTAAAGGGGAATATAAAAGACTGTGTCTTCTGTTTATAGGATCTAGGTTAATTCTACTGTTTAAAATTTTATCAGGGAAAGATATTTGAATTATGAAAATTCATAGGGCTTCTCCTTTGTGGTCTTATCAACTGCTTCAAGCATATCAGAATTGAACTAGTGGTAATGACAGCTAAAGCCTTAGACAAGACTAAAAACCACACATACACAACATACACAGTACAACAGCAATGAACAAAGACCCAGTTCTTCCCACTCTGAAGTATTCTATCTCAATTTCCTGGTTCCCTCGTAACACTTAGGGACTTATAAATCTCTTAGACTCCCTAAGCATTTTTTCTTTCTCATCCCAAACTTGAGAAAACTCTGAATTTAAATAAGGCTGATAGGCATCATCTATTAACTATAGTTGAAAAGGTTCCAGGGTGTCTAATTTTCAAGTGCTAGGTGTTAATCATTAAGGTTGCACAGAAACCTGTGCTGACTTTTGTTAAAGATTTCATTTGCACACCTAGATTAGCTGATTTTCCCATGCTGAGAGAGACTTGATATAGCATGTATCCACATCAGAAGATGTGCCAACTTAGCACAGAGTATTACCCAATTACTTGTTATTTCTCTAACCAGATATCTAGGATGAAATACAAAAAATACTAACAATGCTTGAGAATACTATCTAACTTGATTTAAATCTTTGGTTTTCTCAAGGTCACAAAATTATTCTATAAGGAGAGCAAAGGCCTTTCATAAAAACACTTAAATACTGCAAGTTAAATATTCAATAACACATAAAGTGTTACATTCTATAAGTGAAAATTCTAGAAATTGCATCTGCATAATTTTTATACCTATAATTCAAGAAGGAAGTAAAGAAGTCTGATTATCAAAGCAGAGGAAAATTTTATGCCTAAGCAATCATAAATAATGTACTGAATAGAAGAGGAAAAATGGTTTGGGCTAGAAGATAATAATTATGTATAAAATAATACATCATCTGAACAGATTCAGAAATGCATCTGTGTGGAGGAGAGACTGGAGAAAGGAATTTCAGTAGTTGTTTAGAGAAGTAGAACCTTGTCTGACCCCTTTAAAAATGAGAGATGTTCCAGATTTGATGGTTTCACCATTCAGATTTCCCCGCTCTGCACCATATACTTTGGGCCAAAGGTCAGGATGCAAGTTTCCATTGAAATCATCTTTAAGAATCGAGGGCAGAGGAATGACGGGAATACAGTAGGCTCCACCAAAGCCCTGGTCACACCTAAGAAAAAAGTGAGTGGAGAAAAAGTATTATTTGTGCTGGGTTCAAGAAGCCATTTTTATTTTTACATTATAAAAAAGAAATTGCCAGTTTTATTCACTTACACACAGCGTCCAGCATCACAAATACCTCGTCCTGAGCACATCCAAGGGCACCCTGAGGACAGCACAACATTATCAATAGCCCAGGTGTCAGCTCCCACAGTGTAGTTGGCCTGAATCCATCTAAACCGGGTCCTGGGAGATCTAACCAAGGAAAACACACTGAGTTTGACAAGAAACCTTGAAAGTGCGAGAACATTTCTATTTTTTCTTTTTGCTTTCAAGTGCCCTCCTCCAGTTCCCTCTTATTTAAGACACTTGATTTCCTTACCAAGTATTGCATGCTGTTTCCTCTTATACCACAACCAAGAGTGTAAAAAACAGACTTTTAAAATATTTTGTAATTTCTTTCATATAAGAGCCTCCAAACACATGTGTGAGGTGGGGAAGTTATTATGAACTATTGATTTGTTCTGTGTTGGAACTACATGCAGATTTTAGTTTTTGCTTCCAGGTTTTCACTGCTATTCAGAATTGGGAAAGAGACCCAGGATGATGAACATGAGGAAAAGTTGAGACCTTACAAACTTCTTGCCATGAGGTACCCATTCTACTGCCCCTAAATGGTTTGTGAGAGAGTAAATGGAAGTCAAACTGGACTTCTTCTGCCCTTGATTTGCTCCCTAAAGGTGAAGAATGGAATGATGTGTTGTATCCCTAGATCTCCTATTATACTTGCAACCAGTTATTTGGAATATACTGTCAGAAGACCACTTTATCCAGAAATGCATACAGCCTAAGCAAACAGCAGTAGCAGCCTCTCATTTAGGAACAGATTATACAACAGAGTCTTACTCAGTTATTTGGAATTTGGAACACAGTCTGCTTTGAGTAGAATTTCAACAGTAATTTTTCAAGTGCTATCGCTTCCCCTATAAAAGTTCTTCATTGCAATAGAGCTGCTAGCACAGTGGCTCTAAAATGGAAATCTAATTATGTCACCTCTCTGCTTAACACCTCTCAAGTTGTTGCCCCAACACATGCAATGTCAAGGCTTCAGATGATACATATGGTCCCTTCTTCATCTGCCTTCTTCCCTCCCAATTCTATTCTGACAGCAAGGAATCCTTGAATTTGCCCATGAACTCATGTTTTTTTTTCTGGTCCCTCTTATGAGCCCTCTTTGCTTGGGCAAGCTCTATTCACTTATTTATGCTCAGCTGAGACATCAGCTCCTCCAGGAACCTCTCGCTATTCTCCCAAACTGAGTTGGGTAGCATCCCTCTGTTTAAATAATATCCCTATTTATCTGTTATCATTTAATATCATAAACAACTGCTTTGATGTCTATTATCCTAAATAACATACTGTGTCCTGGCATCAGCTTATTTGTGTTATATCAGAAATCGAAAACACAATAGAGATTTAATAAGTGTTTGTTGAATAAAAATAAAGTGAACAAATCAGCTACAAGGAAGCATCCTTTCAAGCTGTGGGGTCCATAAAGAACTATTTTAGGTTAAATTTCAAATGCTTTGGTTTCATGCATTTTTTCTGACATTTGGTTGTGCTTCTCTGAATCAAAATTGAACCAGGAAAATAAGAAATACTATAACTATTTAATACAGAGAGAATTTATGCAAAGAATTGTGTACACAGTTTGTGGCAGAACTGAGAAGCCAAGAAGCCAACAGGGGTGGTGAGGAAATCAGAGTTTATCAAAGTCAGGTAGCAACTACAAGTACAAAGTTGGAGGTACAGAGGGAGGAGATGTTGCTGCTGTCCGGGGGTCAAGGTCACACGAAGGGCCATCTGCGGAGCCACTGAAGTCGGCCAACATGCACTTGAGACAGAAAAGGAGAGGAAAGAATATTCTGGTTTACCTCTACTTCCACCCTCCAATCTCTTGCCAGTGTCTGCCACTGTCTAAATCTATCAGGAAGCCAGCAGATATAGGAGGTTGGCAAATGCAGCCTGCAGAGGCAATTCAGAATAGAACAGTGGAAGGAAAGGCAGGGGCCTGGGGGAGCAGTCCTGGATAACACAATGTCCAACCAGCTACCATAGTACACCTTAGTGCCTAGAAAGATCCTAAAATATCCAAATGCCTAAACCACAAAAGTAAGAATCTGCTAGAGGCCCTAATACAACTCTTAAATGTTATCTGAAATGCTGGCAAGGGGAAGAAAGAGGTAAAATATGAACATTCCCAAGGAACCAACTTTTTATTCTTAGTGCAATACCGAGAGTTCAAACAAATGGACAAAAATCTAAAGATACTTTTTTATATGTGATGATTTCACATACTATTTAATGTGCATAAGTATCTGTCTGGTTATTGGGAAGATACTTATTTTTACAACAGTTTAAAAATGTAATCTGGTAGGCAGCCTTCATGTTGCTGATGAAGAGCAAAGTTCAGCCTTGAAACACTTTTAGAACTCCTAACCATATTTAAAAATTGCAACCTAAAGCATCTTACACTTTTTTCCTGGCACATTCTGTGCATAATTTTCATGAGGAAATAATAGAATTGCCAAGTGGAATCACAATTATTTTTAAATTAGGTGACAGAAACCTAAAGTTCTGACGTAGCCAAATGACAATTCTCACATGGTGGAGGGTGGAAGGTAGACAGTGATCCGCTTCCAATTCTGGAATCTTTCCGAGGTGTAAATTGAACTTTCTGTGTAGTGCAGACAGCCAATGGTTGGAGGAACACACTCTTCAGTGACAAGATGCCAGTCCCTGCCATTGTTCAGAGAATATTGGAGCTGTACACTGTGGGAGTCGCTGAAGGGCTTGCTACAGCCCATGCTCATTTCAAACTGCAAGAAGGTTGATGCTGACACATGAAAGTCCCAGGTCTCAGCATAACGAGGTTTTCCTACAAAAAGGAAAAATTTAATGGGCAGTGTATAATTGTGCTCTCTTTTCTTATTTGGCATTTATGCTTGTCATGGACACTTTCAGTAGCAAGTGAAAATCATGTCTTATTAATGCCTCACATGGGCTTTGAATTTATGTCTTCTGGTAAATATTTTTATTTGGTTAGCATAGACCTGAAAATATGACAGGTGGCTAACTGGAAAAACTCTACTACATTGAGAAGGGCTAACATAAAGTTTTAAATCTGTAATTCTGCAAATTAGGAAACAGGAATGTTTTCAGATAGACATATTTTGCTCTTCTTTTAAGAAAACTTAGTCTTATTACGCATGCTCTGTGAAAGACAGTTCCAATGAAAACTGTCATTGAGCGCATCAAGTGATATTAGAGGACAATACAACCTTTTCCCCCGCACGACAGGCAGTTATGCACACAGTTTTGCATTAGAGAATCTCCTCTTGGGTTTTAGTTAATTTAGTCCTTTAGTTAATTAAATATTCTCCCTTATCTAGTGAAAATATATACCCATGGTTTCAGTGAATATCAGAGCAGTATCCATAGAGAGACAGTCAATGCCAACTTGACCTCCTTGAATTCGATACCAGTTGGCTTGCAAATCTATAGAGCCATCAAATTTGTCTTGAAACCCAGTTTGAGAGCTGTCATTCATTCCTATAAGGACATCATCCAAGGCCCACTGGGCTGAATGCTTCCCTGAAATCAAATGAAGAAAGGCAGTTAGAGAAAGTTCATTATAATACAATATAAGCATCTTTATGACTGTCCTTTAAAAACAAATTGTTTAGAAATTGATAGTAAATTAAGAAACACATAATACAATGTAGCTTTAAGTATATAACCTAAATGCTATCAGGAAAGCTGGGGTGAGCAGTAACTTGCCATGTTGGGGTTGCCACCATCGAAAAGCCGTTGTGGGTGTCTTTGCTTCTCGTGGCAGGTCAATGGAAATGATCTGTGGTTCCAGAAAGGACATGAAGTCCAACTCTCGAAGCAAATGCCACACTATTCCATTGTTGTTTGAATACTGAACAATAAGCCCTGAGTTAAAAGACATAAATCCAGTTACTTGGACAGCTTTCCTAGAGGCAAAAAAGGCAATGAACAGTATTTTCTAAATGGCAAGACTGCAGCAGAAACTTCAAATTACATCTCATAGAATGAGAGCACATTCATCTAAGTTCCAAGGAATGAATTAGTAGACCTGAAGGCTCATCAATTTCCTGACAATTTCTAAGGTACCAACTCTGAGCAAATGGAGAAAAAAATACATAAGCTCTTTTGAAGACCACTCAGCTTTGTATGAACAATGAGTAGGTTGGTAAAGGGAACATAAAAATCCACTCTAGGTTGTGTATTTGAATTTTAGATTCTGTCCTGATTATTACAGTCTCATATCATTATTATATACTCAGAAGAAATACCTCAATCTCCCCAGCACAAAATCTAATAGTGCTGTTTTCTGCCAAAGCCTCAGATAGTAAGCAAGGCCAGATTTGAAATTCTATTACACAGAAGGATCCTCTACTGGCATTTCACACTTTGTCAGACCTTGGTCACCGAAGTCTGAATGAAGCTGAATTATTAAACTGCAAAACAGAAGACCACACTCCTCTGTGTCACCCTTTCCGCTTTCACTTACCCCCTCCACCCAACATCCCTCTGCTCATCACCAGAGTGACATGATTTAGGGACCTGTACATTAATGTTTATGGGACCTCTTGTGCTACCCCTGCTACTTCTCCTAGAAATATTTTTATTTTAAAAGAGAACATAGGGGAAGGGTAATGTTGAATGCAAAGGAAAATTGCTAATGATGGAACAGTGAGAATCAACAGGATATATATATATATAATATATATAAAAAATATATCTCTATATATTTTTTGATGGGAGGGGTAGAGGGCATCCCGTCAAAAAAAAATATGTATATAGGTTTGATATCTATATGATTGCCTATTCCATAACTGATCCTGAAATGGATATTTCATATAAATAATTATGATGGCATACTAAAGCAGTTTCTGAGTATTCAATTGTGTTTAGTAAAGTTGTATTTGTTATATTAATTTTATTATATACTAATCTTTTTGGAAAATGTTTAATTATTCATGGTGCATACAACAACTTTTTAATTCCCTTGTTATTAACTGACCAGAATATTTCAATCCTTTATCATGCTGGATAACAAAGAGTTTACTAAAATTAAACTTAAAGAAATATTATAATAAAATATAAACAAAGCCCTTTAAGGCTAATTGATAGCACATGGAATTATTGTCACTGTATCCAACAAAAGATGAAGGCAGGAACAATAACACCTAATATGCAAAAAATTAGAAATCTCAGGAGAATCAATTCTGCCATATTTCATATAGAAGAAATCATCATTTTTAGTGAAAGGATAAAAATAGCTCAAAGAATAGTAACTCTTTGGGAAGATAGTATGCTGGATACAGGTGTAGAGATGGGCAGGTAACACTTCATTGGGTGGAGGTAATACCCACGTGTTGGAGAAGGGAGAGAGTTACATCAAAATCGTGAAGAAAATGGAAGTTAGGCTGCTTCTAGTGTTTATTCTCATTAAATTGAGGAGCGTCTGGCAAAACTCCAATCTCCTACCCTTGATGCTTGCTCAAAATATGTCCTAAGTGTTTTTAATATGATTTTGGGTGGCTGAAAGAGCAGGCACTTTAAAATTTAGTTTTAATTGTGGCTATCAATTTGTGTAGCTATGGTTTATATTTAATAAGGTGAGTGGTGGAGGGGAGGGGGAGAGTAATTTAGTTATCTGGGTGATCTATTCAGGAGGTAGACTATAGTACCAGAAATTAAGCAACATGACAACAAAACCCTTTCTAATATCTTCTACTTGAAAGTATTATCCAAGGACCAGAACCTGCATCACCTGGGAACAGGCTCTACCTGTGGTGGTTTTAAAATATGTCCCCAAATTCTTTGACATTCTTCCCTTCAAGAAGTAGAGCTTAATTCTCCTCTTTTTGAGTGAGGCTGGATATAGTAACTTGCTTCTAATAAATAGACTATGACAGGGATGACAGCATGTGACTTTCGAGACTAGGCCATAAAAGACTTTGTACTTCCTTCCTGGATCTCTCTCATGATCTCTCACTCTGAGGAAAGCCAGCTGAGAGGTAATGAGGACACTCAAGCAGCCTATGGGCAGGTTCACATAGTGAGATACTGAGGCCTCTTGCCAACAGCCATGTGAGTCATCTTAGAAATATTGCAGATCCTCCTGCTCTAGCTGAGTATGCAGATGATTGCACCCTGTCTGGCCTTTATCTTGTGTGCAATCTCATGAGAAATCCTGAGCCAGAACCACCCAGCTAAGCTGCTTCTGAACTCCTGACTCAGAAATTGGAAGATAACAAATGTTTGTTGCTTTCAGCTGCTCAGTTTTGAAGTGATTTGTTATGTAGCATACCAGCCCAGGCCTACTGAATTAGAATCTGGATTTGAACAAGGCTCTGAAGGGACTCAGATGTACATTAAAATATGAGAGGTGTGGCTCATGAGGTCTGTACTCTATTTGGTTTGTTGCCTTTCTCCTCATTACTTTTTTTTAGGAGAGTCACAGTCACCTTCAGGCAATAATACAGTCTGCAGCGATGAGGACCCCCTAATTCCAAAGGACAATAAAGAAATGCATCCCCGATAAGTACAAGAGTGGAGAAATGAAGTAAGGGGAAACAGCAATCAATATCCGTATTTTATGTCAATTGCTGAGCCTCATTAGCTGTGTCATCTAACACATTGCACATCTGACCAAACCAAGCCATTTCAGCTCATCTACTCAGAGTCATGTAAAACATTCCTCTTTTAAAATTACAACTCCATCTGCATTCTCCCCAGTCTTACTGAAAATAGCCTAATTTTGACTTTAATTCCAAATATGTAAATTGAGACTTCAGCTTGAGTAAGTGAAAAATCTTTACTTTTATCACTGAAAAAGATTTGTTCAAGGATTTAGAAAGATTTACATTTTAAGAACCAGTATTTAAAAAAAGTAAAGATTTTATATATTTATTTTTAGAGAGAGGGGACATGAAGGATAAAGAGGGAAACATCAATGTATGGTTGCCTCTCACATGACCCCTAGTGGGGACCTGGCCCACAACCCAGCCATGTGCCCTGACTGGGAATTGAACCAGTGACCCTTTGGGTTGAAGGCCTGTGCTCAGTCCACTGAGCTACACCAGCCAAGGCTTAACAACTGATTTTTAATAAAAGGCTAAAAAATGCCCATGGGATGTGAATTATATAGCCAGCAGTGAGTTCAAGAAAATGACTCAAGAGTAGCTGAGCAGAAGTTTCTTTTTCCTAAAGAGATCCTAAGGGAATTTCCCCCAAAGGGCATGTAACAGCATCATAATTAGACATCAACTAGGAAGGAGAGCCTCATATCTATGAAGAGTGGATGCTCTCCATGGAGGGTTTACAACAGGGGAGTGGGAGGAGGAGAGGCGGGGGAAAGGTGCAGAGAATAAGTAACATTGATGGCGGGTAGAAAATAGACAGAGGGAGGGCAAGAATAGTGTGGGAAAAGTAGAAGCTAAAGAACTTATAAAACATGGACATGAACTAAAGGGGGGAATGTGGGCGGGAGGGGGCTGTTGGGGGAGAAATGGGACAACTATAATAGCATAATCAATAAAATATAATTAAAAAAGAGTAGATGCTCTTTGTTACACTTTACTCAGAGGTCTTGTTTGTTTGTAGCTCATATACAAATGCAGATACGGATTTGTAATTTTGAGAAGAGTTATACACACAATTGCTACACTATCCCAACCACAAACTATTTTAAAATAGTAATTTTATTAAAGGGGTTAAAGAAAACATCAAAATACTCTACCTTACTGATCAGGAAACAAGGACCTGAGGACAGGACTCTGTCCTTTTTTGCACTCCTCAAAGCTCCTATCTCTGCATGGGCAAAGTATGTGCTTGAGAAATAGTCATTTCTTCAAACTTCATATACTTTGTGTAGGGTAATCTTGTAAAAACTTACCATGGTATATTGCTGGCCAGCCTAAAAACCTTCAGTTGGTCTCTACACACACAGATTCAGACCCCATCTCCTTACTATGGCCAGCAAGACCCTGCATGGCCCAGGGTCTTGCTGCCCCTTTATACAGACCGCTCTTACAGACCAACCTCTTTGAGATGCCAGCCACATTGGCCTTCTCTCTGTTTCTGCAACACCACAGTTCTTTTCCACTTCCTGGCCTTTGCTGTTTCTTCTGCCTGGAAAACTTCCCTTGAGCTGTGCTGGCTCCTTCTCATTCTTTAGATTTCTACTTAAATGTTACCTCCTCAGGAAGCCCCCTCTCAGACCATTCTATTTGAATTGACATCTCCCCCTGCATAAGTTGACTTTCCATCTCATCAGTTTATTTATTCTCATCTAGATCATCAATCTAACATCTGCTTATTTCTTTTCTTTATTGTTTATTTCTAATTCCTCTCACTAAAAACCCCCCTCCTTAAGGGCAGGGGTTTTGTCTGCTGTAGTTAATAGTGCCACACTGGTTCTTTCCCTTCTGGCACATGGTAATTTGCACTTCTCGTCCCTGTCAATGTGCTCTCTCTTTCCATTTGCTGCATGGCTGACAATATCTAGAAACTACCCGGCAGCTGCTTCATTATTCTGGGTGCTGGAATGAGGACCTCAGATGACCCATGATGAAAACATAGTGAAAAGGAAAAATCTTTTCATTTTTGTTTTAATCCACTGAGATTTATTTAGAGAGCTGTTTGTTACTGCAGCACAACCTACTTGTCATGACTGATGCATCAGTCTTTTGGTGATACTGTATCTGCAGCACACTAGAACAGTGTCTGGCTTAGAGCAGCTTCTTAATAAATAATTGTTGAAGAGATTAGGGAACACAAAATGGTCTATAAAAGTTTCTAGACTGCTACTCAGTAAACAAATGATCTGGATAATTACTAGACTAAAAGTACTGAGATACTCAGAAAAAGTCACGAAAGCTTTCAGTTAGTGCTGATATGGCCAAGGACATTTAGAATTGATGAACAGAGCTATCAGTAGCTCTACTGGCTAATGGGTACTGCTTAAGCCAATATGTTTTACAAAGTCATACCCTGAACGAATAACACACTTGGGAGCTGCAACACTCTCCACATGCCATCTCTGAGATCAAGGTTTGGAGGAGGACCCATCTGAGGAGCCCATGGATTTTGTGCTAGGAGCCAATTCACATTCAGAGTCCTTTAAGAAACCTTATCATATTTGTAGAGCTCCTGAAGGCCACCTTGTATGCTTCCAGCCTTCTGTATTTCTTTCAGAACTGAATCATTGAGGCAGAAGATGGTATGGATGCCCAGAGGGAGTAAAGAAAGGCCTGGGCAAAGAGAGAGGCAGTATAGCATGGTGGTTAAGTCATGGAGCCAGTGCGTGGTTTGAATCCCTGTTTATCCACTTACTAACTGCATGATTTTGTGAAAGTTGCTTGATGTCCCTGTGCCTTAGTTTATATATCTGTAAAACAAGACCACTAACAAAACTTATGGCAAAAAGGTATAATAGAGATTAAATAAATTAGCACAGAAAAAACACCTGGAGCAGTGCTTTGCATATAACATGTGCTCAGTTAAAGTTAATGTTTATTATTACCAAGAATTGCTTCTTCTACCCAAGGATTCTAGTAACCCTAGAACGTTTAGGGCAGAAAGTAGCATTTCATCTGCATTCAGTAATGCCCTATATAAACAAGTTTCTAGTCCCACGCCAAATGTAAAAGTCTCTGCTATTCTTTTGTCTCTGTAGAAAGTTATAAATGATCAGTGTTTCCTAAAATAAATATACTTTGGCCCAGAATAGACATGATGCTTTTCAGACTTAAGGATCTGGATGAGCAATCTTGGAGATCATGGCTCCATGCAGCTACCAATTCAATGATGGGGGACAGAAGAGAAGGAATAACTCAGGGGAGTGGATCAGTTTGCAAAATCCTGGCCCAACCCTGGGAGAAAAAAGAACTAATTTGCCATTAGAGGCTGTAATTTCTATTAAATATAGCAGCTTACCTTCATTTCTAGCTCTTGGTTTGATGCAGGTAATGCCTGAAGTTTTGCTTCCAATTTGTATATAAAACTGAACAAGTCTGGCAGGGGAAAAAAATCTAGTTTACTTACAAATAGGTGAATTTATGAGAGATTTAACCTTTTGTATTTTGACACACATAAAATATCCTATAATTCTTAAGCATTACATTTAAACATAAAGGGCATATGACCTGCAGAAACAACAGAGATTATATAGTAAGTTATTCTGTAACCAATAAAAAATAATTCATATGAAACATTAGTTTTATTTTGTAATAATGATTTAAACAAAAGGAAACAGTTTAACTCCTCTTCAATTTGACAGTCTGAAATAATTAAGTGAAATCACTAAATGGGAATTCCTTAATTCAAGATAATACCATTCTTGGAAACTGAAGATGAGGAAAAAAAATCTAACATTAAGAAGATGAGCTCTTTGGTCTGGGCCGCAGAAGCAAGATGAGGAAGGGAATATCATCACTGTGCTAGCGCTGCAGCAGCATGCACAAGCTGTGCTGCCACTGTGGCTCCAAGGCCCCCCACCTGCTGCAAGTGCAGCTGCCTTTGAGTGGAAGAGGAAGTGCAACTGGAGTGCTACAGTTAAATGAGGAAACACCACTGAGACTGGTCTGATGAGGCACCCCAAAACTGTATATTGCAGATGCAGATTCAGGCATGGATTCCCTGCAGGAGCAACACCTAAGCCCAAGAGGGCAGCATCCAATTCATCTTAAGAATTCCAATGATTAGTCGCAAAATAAGTGTTAGTTTAAAAAAAAGAAACTTTTTTAGAAGAAGCTGAATGCTGCATTTGTTTAGGGCCATGTAGTTACCCATATTACTGATTTAGACTGAGATGGACTCAGCGTGAATAAAATTATGCCTCAGCCCCTGGTAAACCAATGGAGAGTGCATACAGGACAGGAGCCCTTTTGAGAGGAGGACTCAGAAGGAAGGGCAGAGGTGGAAAGTGGAAAATAGAACAGAACCCTAAACTTTAGTGAGAATAAGGTCTAAGGGTGTCCAACATTTATTCACTTTCATTTCTCCAATTATCAAATAATTTAATTGGTTAAAAACACACAGTTTTATTTTAGGTGTGCTACTATTATTTCATTTGACCTAAAAACCAAGCAGTTATTTATATTACCAGTAGGTGTCAGTGTAGGTATTTTAAATTTCTGGAGCAGTTTTTATTAACTGAATACAAATAAACTGAGGTAAACAGGATGTATCATTTAAAAAAATATATAAAGTTGAAAAAATCTTTGTCTTATCTGACATTAAAAATAATATTAAATTGTCTTTGTAATAATGCAGAACTTTAGAAAACCAAGCTGACACAAGCCGATGTGATGACTATATATATACTGACTACTGAATTGTGGTATAAATTTTGTAGAAACTACCTATTTTATTACAGACTTGAAGTTATGCTTCATTTTTACATATCGGAATCTACATAGAGAAACACTCTCATGTAAATCCTCAATAATAGAATAGAGTGTTTTAGGTTACATGAGTGATTTTCAACCTTTTTCATCTCACAGCACACATAAACTAATTACTAAAATTCTGTGGCACACCAAAAAAAATATACTTTTTGCTGACTTGACAAACAATACATATAATTTTGATTCATTCACACTAGAGTTCTATTGTGTTGGCTATGCTCATTTTTTAAAGTTTGACAATCTAAGGGAAAAGAGCTCAGTGCCCATGACTAAATAGCCAAGTATTGCACGTTTTCGAAATTCTTGCAGCATACCTGTTGAAAATTGCTGGGTTAGACCACATGGTTTGGTAAATACAATGCTCATGGAGAAGTGTACCAATTAACTATTTACCTGATGTTCCTGGTGTCCAGAGGGACAGTTCGCGCTTCCCTTTTCCCCAGGCCACTGAAGTATAGGGATCTGCCATCGTTAAGTGTTCCACAGCCGGTTCCAACCTGGCCCCCTGTTATCTTATACCACAGAGGGCTGAGCTTCCCCTCAAACCTGTCGAACATCTCACTGTGATTAGGCACATTAGACACACAGGTTCCTTGTGCGGCTTCCAAGAAAAGAAATACATAAGAGAGAGGCTTTGTTGAAATCCTTACATGTTATAATGTACATTTGAAAGAGACCACATGAAAATTTGTATCTCACAATTGTCTGACTGAAATGCAGCCATCACTACGATCACCAAAAACACTATTCTGCCTTTATATTGTTTATTTTCTAATAGGGAGACATTGGGAACCACACATTTCCATGGCTATTGCTACACAGAGATTTCTACAAACTGAGAAATAGATTTTGTCCAAAGTAAAGTTTGTGTGTGTGCTGTCCTTTTGTTAGAGGACCAACAGGGAGAGTTAGCCCTAGGTTTATAAAACCTGCCCTGGACTTACAAGTGGCAGCACTCTGCACAGAAGGCCTGAGACAACATTTGCTTGTCTTTGGTCACACTCCACAAGGGCAGGCACTGAAAGGCTGGGATGGATTCTTTTGAAGTTGCCTCCAGGAAAAATTATAAAAAAAGATTTTGAAGCTTATAATACTTTAATTTTACTCTTTAATCTCAGCTCCTTTTTATTTTTGCTTATAACAACATAGAGGTTGACTGTGATCAGAAAATACTTTTCTTTTAAAGTTCTCCTTCGTCATCTTGAATTTATCATTTCCTAAGTTGATTTTTACTTTAAAGGTATAAAATTACATTTCTTATAAAAGGCAATGTATAGAGCACAGGGAGCCCTTGCAGCCAAGTGGCTAAAACCTTAGGCTTGGGTTTTAGAAAAATGACTACAAGGGTTTGAAGTCTAGTTCCAGAAAATCCTAGCTATGTGGCATGGTCAGAGTTACTAAATCTCTCTGTGCCTCAGTTTCCTTAAATGTAAACAAGGACAATAACAGTATTATTGCTAGCGCAGGGTTATTGTTAAAATTAAATGAGATGAAATAAAAGGCATTTACTATAGTGCATAGGATGAAGTATGAACTCAAACAATGTTTATTATTACTAGTAAAAATTTGTATTGTTTTTCTTCCTTACAAAGCTTTAAACTACAAAATATTTTAGCACCTCATATACTTAGGTTGAAAATTACTACAATTAGGACTTAAAGAAGAATAAACTTAGAATCTATTTCCTTGGAAGAAGTAACATGAGATGTAGTAACCGAAGATACATATTTTACAAACAATCGGACACATGTCTGAGGCCTTACCTGTGTACCCCAGGTCACAGAAACACACCCCGGAAACACAGTCTCCATGGCCACTACAGTAACTGGGACAAGGCTCAGATATGTACACTCCATCCAAACCAAAGGGAGGGGCATTCTTCTGGGAGCTGCTCTCCTGGATCCATCGGAATCTGATCTTACTGCTGGGAAAGACAACATGTGTTTCTTGTACCAACATCTCATAGCTAAGCACTCAATGATATAGCAGTTAAAAGAATTCAAGAGAGATTAAATATTTACTTGAAAATCATATCTGCTTGATTGGACACTTAACCTTTATAAGGTGTCGCAATAAGGTGTCTCTCTCAGATCTTTCTCAAAACTTCTTGATTTCTTCAGTATAAACATTTCCATACCACAAAGATGTCAACTACAAGAGATTTTTGATGTCCAGGAACATATCATAGGTTTTTACTTCTATATTTTAAGAGGCTATTTGGAAATTTTTGAAACCACTAGATAGAATGTTCTTTGCTAGGACAAACAAGGGTGCTCTGGCTATTTGCCAGTGGCATGATTCTGGAAGGAAAGAGTGAAGTTTGTGTGGACAGCTTTATTCCCACCTGTTGCCTTCCTCTTTACTTTTCATCTTCAAATTTCCAAGAAGCTCATTCTATGCATACTTGGCAACCAGCTGGGCGGCCAGTGAACACTGGTAACTGTCAAGGAACAAAGGAGGGACCTGGTCCCAGTGCTTCAAAACCCTAGAACACCAGCAGGCTGGGCTGCTGCCCAGTCCTTCTCCACCTCCAATGGCGCCCCACCAAACTAATACTTGTCCCAGTTGCTTTCCAATCTTTTCAATCCTTTCAATATATCCCTTTTCTTTTTCAATATATGGAAACCTGCATACATATATAATTTTATACCAGGAAAATACATTGTCTTCTTCAGTTCTACTCATATCAAAGAGGGAAGATGGATTATGCCATCTACATTTCAATTAATTTTGCTGCCAATATTTATTGACTTTGGAATGAATCACTAAACAAGAATAAAGAATCTTAAAGATTAATGAAGATTGTCAAAGATAACTATAGGCAAAGATGTTTCCTTCTCTCTCTTTTATTGTGAAAATAATATGTTAGTATTTGAACACATTTCTTTTTGCCTTTTCAAATAACTTTGGTAATTTGACAGCAATGAACTATAACTATGGCTTTTTATTTATTGTTTGAAGTTACCGGGTTTTGGCAAATTTGCAAAATGTAGCCAACATTGTTGTTAACTAGGAGTAAAATGTTCAGAGATTATTTGTCTATTAACATAAAATCTTAACAAACATTATCAGTGTGTTAAGAGGAAGGTGAACACATTTTTTATTTTCTTTGGAGCTAATTCGAAATACATTGGTCTTATTTTTAAAGACAAAAAACAACTGAATTAAATATTAGAACAACAAAAACAGAACAGAAAAGAAAAGAGGAAATACAGTTGTAGAGGTATGGACCTTGGGAAAATTCCTCCCATTGCAATTGTAATATTATTTACTCCGTGAAGATATTTTTCCTCTCAAAAGAAGTAAATGGAATTGATGAAAAGTAGCTTTTGCCAATTGCTCTTAAGGAAAATGGTAAGGCCTCTGTGTCCCTCCCAAAATATAGGCTGCATATCTATAACAAAAGAGGAAAACACACTAGTTCCCTGATATAAGTCCTATTTGATTAGAAGACATTCTTGCCTTTTCTTTTTATTTTTCTATAATAGAACCTAGAGAAACATGGGTGCATGACTTCTACCCCATGGAAAGTTAAATAAAGAGGTAAGAACAACTTCTTTTCTCCATGCAAGCTCTCCCACCTGGGCAAGATGATGGCATCTCTCCATCAATGGCCCTGCTTCATGGAAGGAGCAGCCTCAGGTGGAGGCCCAGACACATTCAGAAGACTGAAGAATCCTACCTTTAGGTAGAATTCTAGAAGCTTTGGTAATTTGATAGTGGGTGAAGGGCAAGTGAAACCCTTTGACCTATCTCTGATTCTTGGGGACTATAATTTTCATTATAATAATAAAAAACCAAGGTCTAGTTTGGCCAGAGAGAAGGCAGCACCCCTGTTTGAAGACCCCAAGGCTGCTACAGAACCAAGAAGCACAGAGTGCTGTTAGATATTTGAGAAGGTGTAGGACCTAAGGAGCTCAGTATTAATTAATCCATATTTAAATATTTAAAGCAAAATGATTAATCATTTTGTTAATACGGTGAGTCCAGGCAGGACAAGGTGAATCAGAGCTGAGAGTCCTTGCTGGAAACCTATATTCCAGAGTGAAAGGACAAGATCTGGTACCTATTCTCCTTCTTTTCATCTTTGTTAGTTGCTTTTTAGTGGGAAGGTACAAATCAAAACAACAGAGGTTACACTGATCACAACTTAAGCAAGATTTGCTTCATTGAAATTACTCCAAGTTGTGCCTGGTTCCTATGCCTATTGCTATTCTGTTCTTTCAGTAGCACAATCTTAGAATTGAGCGTAAGTAATTTACCAACCTCTGGGTTGCCAGAATGAAAGGAAGAGCTAGTAAGAATTTACTAAAAAATATAATCATAGAGAGAAGGAAGAAAATAAGTCAGCCAAAGTTAAGCTAATAAGTATGTCTAGATTCCACATAGTTTGCCTTTTTTCCTTTATTGTTGTACAAGCACAGTTGTCTCCATTTTCCCCCACCATTTCCCCAGTTTGCCTTTAAAAAAACAGAAGAGATATAGCTTTGAAATTATGAATATTGTTAATGTGTGGGTACACGTGTGTACATGTGCTTTCATGCCTTTTCAGAGAGACACAGTAGACTTCAGAACAATGACTTCTTGCTGAATAGCATTAAATTTATTTCAGAAAATATACTTTTAAAAGGGAGGTGTCTTCGATGTGGCTCATCACTGATTGCTGTCCTTATTCCTCATTCATTATCCCTTCATTCAACCAACATTTACCAAGTGCCTACAACATGACAGGCACAGTGTCCAGGTTACGTATATGACGGGAAGCAGAACTCCTGCATGGTTCCTGTCTTCATGTAGCTCACAGTTGAGTGAAGAGACACACTTAATCAAACCCCTGCACAAAGAAATGTAAATGTGCAACTCTGATAACTATCACCATTAAGCAGGACACAGAGCTATGACAGTATGTAATAGAAGTCTTTGACCTGATGGTCAGGAAGGTCTGGAAAGGAGTTGAAGGAAGTAATGATTGAGGAAAAGACAAAATTTTATCTTATGTAGTTTTACTAGCAATAAACTATAGTGTGGTTTAACTTTTCAAAGTATTGAAAAAAAATTCCCCTTTGCCCTACATGTCTCAGATAAAGAAGAAATAAAAGATTAGATTCTATCTTTGTCCCCTTCACCAATTACCTTTGTTCAGAGGATACCTGAGTGACCCAAAGAATTGGCACTACACTACCCTCTTCACCACCACACTACAGAGAGCTGATAAATCAGCGTCTCAAACAAGGAAGGTTCTTGTGTACCTGCCTGTCCTGTGCAGAGGTGCACAGGCAATGGATGGTAGTGGAGGGGACATTCTGCAGATTACTAAACTAAGGTGTTTCTAGCCCTCCCCAGAGATACCAACATTTTGTATTCTGCATAAAGAACCTAGAACAGGCTGCATGGCACACTGTATGGTTGGGGGTGCTGCTAAGAGTCAGGAGGGATGTATCAGCTTATATTTACCACCATTGAGATCTCTCTTCTGTGGGCAAGAGCCAAAAAATTAATATGTGCAGACACTGCTCCTTTGAGAATTCAGCTTAGAATTATTTGTGAAAAAGCAATGTTCTAGGCAACTATTATAAGCATGTTGCTTTTTGGCAAAACAGCTTCAAATTTTGACAATTTTCACACTTAGAATTCTCAGCTTTCCAACATTGAATTTAGAGACATCCAAGTTTAACATACTGCAGAAGAAACAACAACAGCTCATTTACTTGGGTTAAAATAGAAACATATTTACTATTCTTCAGCAGATTGCTCTTCTTTAAGAATGCCATTAACCAATAAGCTGGATGCTATTCAAATTAACCAAAAAGCTCAATTCTAATGGAGAATATTTCTTCTACCAAAAGCTGAGGTCCAAGAAAATATTGATACATTGGTAGCCTCACAATATTGGTTCACTTTGTGATATTAAGGACAAGTTCCTCTTATTTCTCACATGTGGCTTTATCATTTGGGTTATTATACCCAACATCAAACAAACTACAACTTCAGGTTCTCACATCTGGCTTTGGGACTCAACCAAGATTTGTGTTTTTGGCTCTTGATTCTGTTAACTCCTTTCACAGTGATGTCTTCCAGCATGCTGATATTCTAGTCACTGTAGCAAAGGTGCACCACCTAATGTTCCCAACTTCATGGTGTGCTGCACCTGTCTATTTGGAAGAGCTGTGGTTGGGCCAGTTTCAGAAAAACAAGTGGAGAGGAAGGCAGTGGTGGAGGTGAGGAATGAAAGAACTGCATGTACAGCTTGAGATGGGCAGAAAGCAGGATGAGATGATGATTTAGTTGCAAATACAGATACGAATTTATGGAAAAGGAAAGATGTTCCAGAGGGTGAAGCCTAGAGAACAGAACCACCAGCTGAGAAGAAAAATAGATTGGGGAGCAGAACTGTCTTACTGAAGGAAACTTTCCTGTTCTGGACATTATTTTGTGAAAGAGGGGTTCACTAGTAACAAGTATCTTGCTGGTTTTCAGAATTCCTACAAGTGGCTGCTATGTGCTTCCCATTCTTTACTTATTTTTTTTTTTTAGTGGGAATGTTTATTGTCGTTATCCTGTCATGGTCTTGCCAATGTTGGATATGGGTGGGGTAGATTACTTGTCTTTTTAGTTTACAGGCCTATGGATCCAGAGGAGCCATATCCAGGGAGCCATGTCCACACCCTGACCAGAGGTAGAGGAGGGGATCGGCAACTTAGTGCTGATACTGTGACAGCAAGGTTGTCTAATGAAGCCTATGGTGTAAATTTTTGAGGGATGCACATCTAAGTAACAAGGGAGGCAGAGAACACAATTAACTTATTTAGCTAGATGCATAGCAAATTTAATGATCAATTTGGTGGAAGAGTCACAATCAGAATGGTCTCCAAGAACTTTATGAATAAGATACTCCTACAGATTGCTAAGTCTTTATCATTGCATCAGTCAGGATGAGATAAATTATGCTGTGGTAACAAACAACCCCCAATCTCAATGGCTTAACCCAACAAAAGCTTATTTCTTGATTATGCTGTATGTCTAGTGGAGGCTGGCAAGTAGAGGTCTGTTTCTTGTAGACACTCAGACACCCAGATTAATGTAAGCTTCATCATAATGTAGGCTTCATCATGTTTTTATGCAGCAGGGAACATGACAAAATGCACATGGGCTCTTAAAGTCACATGCTTCATTTCCACTCATATTTCATTAAGCCATGGCAATCTTTGAAGGGAGTGGGGATAGCATAATCCAACAACATTCTAGGAAGGAAGCAAACTAAATATATTGCTAAATGGCATTAATGAGTATGCCAACTACATACTGAGTTAAATCTACAGAAAGCCATGCAAATACACTTATTGCATTATGTTAACTCTACACAGAAATGCCTTGATTGAATCACAGTTTATTGTTACATTCTATGATTCAATTAAAAAGTATCCACTTGAAAAATGTTCCTTTATCTTTCATAAAATGACAGTTTAAAATACTGATCTCTGTGTTACCTACTCTACCTGGCATAAGGATACATATACATACTATATATTTATTCTACAATATGGGGCATGGAAAAAAGTGTATGTTTTTAAAAAATCAGAATGTATACAATTTATTTCTTTTTACCCAACAATGAGAACTAAATGATTGTATATTTTCCCCCTTTTCCTAGCTGCCAGGAAACTAAGAGTTAAATTTATTGTCTCATTAATGAAACTAATTCACTTTAAGTTCTTGATCCATTTATTTCATTCCTCTGTCAACTGAACTTTAATCTTTCTCTCTATTGTTTTAATATTTATTGTAAGGGTCATTTAAAGGTACCTTTTATATTGTGAGATATTTCAAATTGTCTATACAGGGAGGCACTAATTTATCAAAAATCTATGTAAAGTGAAATCTGATATAAAATGTTCTAACTCTTTTAGCCTTTAACATCTGTTCACAGCTGTATTTCCAGTGCCCAGAACAGTGCTCAACATATATTTGTTGAACAGATGAATAAATGAGTGAGTGATTTGTTTCACAAGAATAAATGTGTATACACACACACACACACACACACACACATCTCGACTCTGGGAATTTTGTTCCAGCGTTCTTTTCCTCAAGTTATTAATTGAATAGATAAAGCTAGATTATACAAATTCTTTTAGGTTATTAAGATGCATGGAATAAAGACAAATTTATGCTCCCAAGAAACAGTAGCTATGGCACATAATAAGAAAGATCACTCTACCTGGCTGCAAGGGACCTTGGAATAACAATGGTGATTCTCGTCCATTCTTCAAAGTCTCCGGTGTGATACATGGTGGGCTCACTCAGTTCTCGGGAGTTTCCTTCACATCCTTTGCCTGCAGAGGCTGGATAACAGCCTTCTTTCACCAGAAACCAGGACATACCAGCATCATGAGAGTACTGAAGAAGAACTGGAGCAGCACTGCTGAACTGACTGGCACACCCTATGTTTAGCTATAAAAGGAAAGCCAGAAATATACAAGATTTTAGATCCAAGACATCATTTAACAAATTAAGTGCTACAGCAACCAGGGCCCTTTCTACTGACTCTGCATTAACCTGACAATAAGACCTGAAGCTCAGTTTCAATCAAGACCCTTCCATAGGTTCTGGAAATCTTTGTTTAGGCAAGCAATAGGTGCTTTTTAATAGAAAGCTGGACCAGTTGCCCATTTTGTGATTTTTTTTTTTTTTGGTATTATAGGAGAAAAGAGAGAAGCACAGTATCTGTGATGTTGGAACCTTGGCCAAAAGCCAAGAAGCCAAGAAATGTTTTCTCCTTTTCCAGATGGTATAAACAGAAGGAAGCAGAAGATGCAAAGCTGCTCTCTTCAGAACATGAAAGCTACCTGAAGAGAGGTCTGTCTTCTATGTTTTACTGGAACAAACATCTTTATTCATTCTATTGCCAAAGCCCAGTAAGAAATCATTGTCAACTTAGATGAAAGAGCTTAGTTTTTGTCACAGCATCAAATAAGCAAATAATTCCAAAATAAAACTATTACCATTCTGTGCACTTATGTAGAGGAATGTCATCATAAGATTAATGACATAAAAAATTAAAAATGCAATCTAAATCCCAATGCCCTAACATTAATATCTTATTTCTCTATTTTTATTCTTCTAATTGTTATAAAGAAGCACATATTTTGGTCATATAGTCAAAGTTATCACATTTCTAGGACTTACTTCCTACTTTCTTTTTAATATATTGTTTTATTTTATACAGCATTGCAAAGAATGTATCTTTTTTCTTCAATTAATTTATTATCACTAGATAAATTCCTAGGTACAGTATTACTAAGTCAAATGTAGACATTCTTTAAATTTTCTATTTATATGTGTTCACTGTTAATCAATTGGTTTCAAATGAGTCAGTTTTACTGCAACACTGAGTATTATTCTAGTTAAGACAGTTTCTAATTTAATAAATGTATAAATTATTTTATGTCTTTTGATAATTATAAATGTTAAGCTTTTTTTCATGATATTTATTTAATTAGATGCTATCTTACATAAATGGTCTATTCATATCTTATTTCATTTGTTACTAGGAGCTACCATAGAATTTTACCTTATAAGACTATGGAAAAAGAACTCAAATTTTATTAAAAAATTAAAGTAAGAACTCAAAACAGCACAATAATCACCAAAGAATAAAGGATGAAAGAAAGGTAGGGCCACAGGCAAATAATACTGGAATACTGGACCAGAGCTTACAAGGTCAACCAGTTCCTCCTTATGATTATGAGTAGCAGACCCAGTCTTTCAAAAGAAGATTCCATACTTTCCTTATTTCTATTGTCAGACCTAGAAGCATCTCTCAGAAGGATTTACAATTTGGCTAGTAAAAATTTTTGTGATTCATAAATCCAAATTTATATGATGGGGGACCTAAAAAAACCTGGAATTATCTTCCGGAGAGTGGGCTCCTTGTAGTACAGGCTTCCCCTGCTAGGTGAGTGTTCTAGGAACTCATCTGTATCAGTGTACCAACTGGTGGTGTTGTGAGAGGCTGCATTCAGTTTAAGTGAAATTTTTTTGAAGACTTTCATCACATTTTCCCATTTCTTGATGGGTGATTTATGATTTATGAGTGTACTTGCCTACAATGCACTGAGCGTTCAGCAGTTTTTGACCAAAAATGGCACGATCCCCCTGCTACACCCTCCCTATTCACCCAATATCACCCTGAGTGACTTTGTTTTTGTTCCCCTGGATGAAAAAAGTCCTCAAAGGGAAATGTTTTTCTGATGTGGAAGAGGTGAAACAAACAAAAAAAATGGCAGAAGATCTAAAAGGCATCAAAATTGACGAATTCAAAATCTGTTTTGAGCAGTGGAAAAATGTGTTGATAGGTGTATTGCATCAAATGGAGAGTCCTTTGTATGTGACTGAAGTTTAAACATGTAAGAATAAATACACTATTTTTAATAAATAAGTTTTGGGTGCCCCCTCCTATAGTTAAAAAGTCATGAATATCAGTAAAGATTTGACACTTTCAGATGTGTGATTCAACTCCTCTAATACAAGTTCCTTTTAATATATTATCCATTAGTAAGCATAGCCTTTGGTTGCCATGTGGTGTGAGTAGTCACACTGGGCACAACACATAGCATTTTGTCTTAGACTTATTATAAATGCCATTGTGTCAATGGAACTTACAGTTCTGTAACAAGTTGTTGTTTTTTAAAATTGATCATTTAGCCTACCTCTTAACTGTTGATGTTTTGTAGGATTCAATTGTTGGTTTTCCAATCTTTTTACTTTGTACATGCTTGTAATTTCATTCACAATCACAATGTCAAATTCCATCTGAATACTAATGACTCACAGATACAATCTCTCTCCAGCTCTTGGACAATGTCCATTACTGCTTCCTGTGCATTTCCATTTCAACAGTCCACAGGCAACCATAGTTCCACAAGTCCACACCTGGTCTCAGCATCCACCACCTAAATCCTCTTCTTCCAGTATGAGGAGGAACCCCCCAAAACAGGAATTTACTTATAAAAAGATGTGTGTTTATTCTTACATTTTTAAACTTCAGTCACCTTCAAAGTACTCTCCATGTGATGCAATATACCTATTGAGATATTTTTTCTACTGTTCAAAACAGTTTTTCAACTTGTCAATTTTGATGACAGTTAGTGTTTCTGCCATTTTTTTTGTTTCACCTCTTCCACATCAGCAAAATGTTTCCCTTTGAGGGTGTTTTTAATCCACAAAAACCAAAATAAGGTCACTTGGGGAGAGACTGGTGAATAGGGAGGGTGAGGCACAGGGGTCATGCCAGTTTGGTCAAACACTGCTGAACACTCAGCCCAGTGTGGGCAGGTATGCTCATAAATCACCCATCATGAAATATGCAAATGTTGAAAGAGTTTTAAGAAAAAATTCACTGAAGGTGAATGCAGCCTCTCACAATAACATCACTAGGTACACTGATACAGATGGGTTCCTAGAACACTCACCTAGTCGGGGGAAGCCTACACTACAAGGGGCACACCCTCCAGAAGATAATTCCAGTTTATTTTTAGGTCTCCCCTCATATTTCCAGTTTCAGTGACTGAAGCCAAAAATGTGGGAGTCATTCTAGAATCCATTCTATCACTTAATAGATCACCAATAAATCACTTGTTGACTAGACTCCTTTAACATCTCTCAGGTCCACTTACTTATCTTTACAAGCTCATGCTATGCCTTCACCTGGACTTATTATTTCTTACATTGATGACTGCCCTTGCATTCTTACTTTGCTCAAAATAAGTCAATAGTCTGAGCACTTTTCTCTGCCTCTTCCACTATCACACACATCCAAGTTTTCATCATTTCTTACTTGGATCACTGCAACAGTAGCCCACCTGGTCTTTCTGTCTCTGCCCTTGTCTCTGCCATTGTAGCCCTAGTGCAGTCCACCAGAGTCATTCTTTAAAAGCCTAAGTCAGAGTAGGTCACTCTTCTATTAGCTGTTTTATTCACAGCAGAAGTCGAAGGCTGACCTTATTTTCCCAATCTGTCTTCCTTTTCTCATTGTCTTTGCTATAGCCACAAAGGCGTCCTTATGTTTTCTTGAACTTTTCCAAGCACACTCTTATTTCAGGGATGTTGTGCTTTTCGTTCCCTGTGTCTGGAATGCTATTTCCCAGACAGCTGCATGACTCACTCTTTTACTTTTTATAAGCCTCAACTGAAAGTAATTTAATCAGTAAGGCTAACCTGACAATGGTAACCAGTTCACACTCTAACACTCTAGTTCACAGTCCCTATTCCCTTCCATATCTTAGAACAGACCCTGGTACATAGTAGATGCTTTATAAATATTTGCTGAATAAATGAATGAATCAATGTACTTGTTGATTCCAGTTTCCCCTTCTGTTAGCCCCCATACTGCTGCCAGAATGATATTCCTGAAACACGTGTCTGATCTTGCACTCCATGACTTACTGCTCTTGGGTTAATGTCCCATTGGCTGAATGTGTCATATAAAGTCAATTAGGATCAACTTTGAAACCTTCGTGGTATGCTTTCCAAACTCTTTAAAGTGTCCAAATTTTCCATTCTCATTTGCACTTTCATGTATTTTAATATATTTGCACAATCTCTTCCCTCTAACTGGAATTCTGCCCCCTCCATTGTTCAGCTGGCTAAGTCTCTGTATTTCCAGAGACTTCCAATTTCAATCCCTCCCTCCTCCCATCCCTCCCTCCCTCCCTTCCCATTTATTCAACTAACATATTTTTGGAGCACCTGCCACATCCAGGCACTATGCTAGGTACTCTTGTAGCATCCACAGTCATTTTCTACTACATACCAGTACTACTGTGACTATGTTGTGACTGTTCACTTTTCTGGCTCATTTACTTGTTTCTGAGACCCTTGAGGGCTAGGGCAGTATTTTTCTAGCACCTAGGGTTTAACATGCACATAAAATGTACCAGCACTGTATGTTTTTATATAAATGACACCAATTTCTTCTTACAGATGCCAAATATATATTAATTGTCAATCCCCAAATGACCATATTACATATCTATTATCAACTAACAGCCACAAATCAATAGTATGCTGGTGTGATTCAAGAATTGAGATTTTTCTTAGGCATTATTCATTCTTACTGGTTGTTTAAATACTTGAAACATTTAATAATGTTTTCTTTATTTAGATTTTGTAAACTTTATAATACTATCTTGCAGACTTTCACACCTATACCACCTTGATTTTATGACTCACTAAATAAAACAAGGTGTCAGATGAGAAAGAGCAGAATATTCTGGAAATGTATTTGCTATTGCTGTTACTTTGTTGCCACTTTAAGCAGTACCAACATATTAATATAGAGTCATACACTGTTATTAATGGCTTTTCCATTGTAGTTTAGCATCCCAATCTACAGAGGAAAACAGTTCACTAATCAACTACCTTGTTTACAAACCTGTGGAAACTATATTTAAAGAACTGCCTATAAACATTTGATCTCTTTAATAATTCCATTTGTAAATTATTTAGCATCTGCAACCTGCTGTATGTAAGGACATGTAGTTGTGGTAGCTCATTAAAACTGCGTTACTTTCAACTCCAGAATTCACCAATGAGATTTTATCACAAACACAATGAAATTTTGATTAGGCTTCTGAAAACAAGAGCTTGTCAAACTAAATACTTGATATACATGTTGACATGTTATCACAGTGCTGAAAAACAAGCTTTTAAGAGAACAATGATAATTAAAGTAAAAATTGACAGATCAAAGCAAGAGAAATTGTTTGATAATGCTATAGTACAAACATAAAATAACTCACAAGTCCTAAAAGCACTAGTAAGCTGAAGGATAACTTACCTATTAACATTCAGAAGCATGGGATTCATTAAGTCACAGATTGAAATCCTAAAAGTCAATTTTTTTAAAAATTCTAGCGCAGTTCCACAAGCACTTAAAGAAATACAATGACATAGCTATAATTTCTACGGCTCATTAAAAAGTGATAAGCTTCTTCCTTATGAGCAGAGCTAAAAAATGGTCATTTAAGAATATTGAAACTTTGTTTTAGTCCCTTCTTTAATAGCATATAAAATTTGCATCATTTGTCAATTTCACTTTTTAAATACGGAAGCTGTTTTGCTCCTTGACCTGCCCTGGGAAGAAGTTTGTGCATAAATACCTTGAACTGTAGCACATATTCAGGTTTCAGAGTCAAATCTCGAGTTACTGCAAATCGATCCCCATCTGATTTTCCAAATACCATGGCTGATGGCGTGGCAGAGCAGAAAGTTTCATTTTTAACCATTCCTTCATTAGCTAACATCAACCACACACTCATCTGATTCATAGGGTAATCAAAAACTGGCTTCTCATAAAAGTTCTAATAGAAACAACACAAATGACACAGAAAAGCAATTTGATAGCTTTGAAAACAAGAAAGAAATGTATAGTTCATGACATGCAGAACCATGTACCATTTGTATTTCTAAGAAAATACAGCAAGATCCCTAATTTAACTAATTTTTTTATTGCCATGAATTTCTTCTTCTGATGATATAATAATTGAAAGTATTTTGCCCCTGCGCATCTAATTTTATACTCACACTAATAATCATGTTGATGACTTGGCCAGACTTCATAAGTTTTTTATTTCTTACTGGGAATTAGTAGCATAAAGAGGTAACAAAAATTAAGTGCAAACAAAAAGAAATTAAGTGCAAACAGAAAATTTGTATTACATGTTCAAGCACTAAATCCTTGGGGAAGTAAGTTCTTTAATCCCATCCACTTTTATAATTGTCTTCTTGGAGTTCAGACATGGAAAAAATACCTGGGGTAAAGTTGGGTTGACAACTGGGATGATCTGTTTTTGCTTTTCTGACAGAATGATGATGTCATCAACTGCCCACTGGTCATAGTCCTCCCCAGAGAACACAGGCTGCCACCAGCGGAACCTGGTGCAAGGGGTCTTGGCAGCAGCTGGAAGCTCCAGATAGACAAATCTGCATAGAAGCAAATCGCTTATGGTTAGGAAAGGAAAGCTGTGTCTTTCTTAGCAGCTGCTAAAATCACAAGAGTAGCAATAAGAGCAAGTTTAGTTTCATTTGATCTCTTGACATTTTTTAAACATTTCTAAGTGTAATAGATCAGACAAGTGGTTTAAAGTTGTACGCTGGTTTAGTCCTGGTCATGTTTATTCCATTTGCCACTGTATTTTTGGAGGTGATATTTTAGCTGTGTTTGATTCACTGAACAATGTCTTGACTACCATGGTAATGGTCATAACATTTTCAAGAAATACCTGGAAAAAACTGTTCCTTTGTGTATTATTACATTAAAATAGCATTCAAAAATTTTCAAAGCCATTTATACTTATTGTGGGAAAATGTAAATATGTATTAAAAATGAAACATAACTCACCCACAATCTACTGTATGGGGTTGGCCTCTGCTAAAATTTTTATGTATATCATTTCTGCGGTGAAAATTTTTATGCATAAAGCTTTATCTACACTTCAGTTTATTTCTTAAGGTAAGATTCCTAGAAACAGAATTAATGATAAAAAAACTGGCCATGTTTAAGGCTGTCGATTTTTCTGAACTCCTTTCTGGAAAGGTCGTGACAGTGTGTGGGGTGACATGAGAGTGCCCACCTTGCTTCTCCCACGTGGAGAAAGCCCTTGGCATTACCTTTAAAAATGACCATTTCACTGTTGAAAACAATATATTTCTTATAGCAAAAGAGGTTGGATACTATTTATGTTTTATTAAACATCTATGTTTCCTCTTTTGTAACATCTACTCATTCTTTTTACCCATTTTTCTGTTGGGACCTTAGTGTTTTTTGGTAATTTGTAAAAGCTCTTTACAGCAATGTTGACCTTCTGTTCCTCATGACGATTGCAAATAATGTCTTGGTTTGTTACATCTGTTTTTGAGCTGTGACATCTGTTTTTCATATATAAGTTCTTATATATCTGAGTCAATTTCTGGGTCATCAGTTTGGCTTCATTGTTTGCTCTATCCATGAATCACTGTCATTCTATTTTAATTATTTAAATTATATAACATATTCTAACAACATGTAAGGCATTCCTCTATTTTTTCTCCAAATGTTTAAGATATTTTTGCCAGTTTGTATTTCTAGATATATAGTTCCAAGAAAATATGCCTCTAGGATTTTGATTGGACAGCATTAAATATAAATTAAAAGATATTCATGTCACAATATTGTTTTCCTGTCCAAGGATGCTGTATAATTTTTCCACTTATTTGTTTTCTTTTATCTCTGAAGGTATCTTGAACTTTTCTTTACAGGATTCTTAGAGTTGCTAAAGTTATTTTTATATTTATTTATGTATTAGCCACCAATAATGGGATCCTTTTCTGCTGCCTTCTACCTCAGTTTCTCAGCAATTTCAGTGTCATAAACTCCTTGAAAATATGGTGAAATACATTGGCTCTAAAGACAAATTGTCATAAAAATAAAGCTTAATATTTCTGGAATTTCAAAAATCTATTAAACTTTTATTTGTTTATATAGTAATCTAGTCACTTTACTGAACTTTTAACAATCTCCGGATTGATAATAATGTTACTTAGAAAAATAATTCAAGTTATTTTAAATTGTTTTAAAACCAGTTTGGCACTATTACCATTCCCTCTCTACTGTGCTGGGGAATCTCATTTGGAGCCACCTCCCCACTCAGCATTCCTGACTTTCTCCCTGGATGTTGCATTTCGTGTTTTACCCAATTGCCTCTCCTCTGGTTGCTCCCTCTCATGAGTGTCCTTAGAAGAAATGTTTTTGGTTGGTCTGTCTATATGTCTATTTCCGTTATATTATGGAAAGTTATGCCACCTTTAAATTACTCAGTGTTTTAAAACAATACACATATAAACCTTCAGTCGACAAAATAGCTATGTTTTAAGTAGCATTTAAAAATATATTTAATTTATAAAAAATTGAATCTATTCTTCAATAATATTTTTTTCAATAAAACAAAGTTCAGTTGTAAAATGTAAAACAGGGACAATTTTAGTATGTTAAAAGTCAATAATGATTGGTCAATGTATATAAAGAAAAATGTTTGGGTGAAAGTGCAAATACAGGGATTATAAAAAGGAATACTCTAAAAGTACAAACAAAATTTCAAAATACTACATAACTGCAAAAAATCCCCAGTTTAAATATAGATAAATATACTGATTGCCTGGTACAAATACTAGCATTTTTCCAAACTGCTTAACAGTCATTACCTAAGATATTTCCTTAAATATATTTCCCATCCATCAAAATACAGACAAGGATGGGTCAGTGAAAAATTTTAGAAAATCCAAGCTCCACAGATTCATTCATATGTTGTCTAGGACTAGCACTGGGTGCAGCCATATAAAGACTTTTGACAAAATCCATCTTGCTGTTAAATCTAACAGATGAACATATTTCATGTACACATTTAAAAAAATCCCAGAAATGCTTGGAGTATCCCTATGTCACTGAATTTCTTTGGGAAAACAATGGTCAGTTGTCTCACTTTTCTCTAGTCACATTTTCTTTAAAATTCTTTAAAAATTCGAATATAAATAAAGTGCTTTCTAATGGCTGAGGTAGGGGGAATAGTGGGGAGGAAAGCCAGACAACTGTACTTGAGCAATAAAAAAATAAAAAAAACCCAAATGAAACGAAATGTTTATATATTAGGCTATTATTCATGCCAGATATTTATGAGTTTGCCCATTTTTTGCAAGTTAACATGTTGGAAACACCTCAAGAACAGTGTAATCTTTACTGTTCCTGGAAACTACGGGAAGGCCATCAGGGATTGATTACCTGGGTTTGCTGAAGTCTGAGAAGTACATCTCTGCCAGCAGGTGCCACTGGATGCCCCCATTGTTGCTATACTGAAGGAGGATGCCCTCTTCTCTGCTGTCGGGCTTGTTGCATGCAGCGTTCTCTCCACCTATCTGGATGTAGAACTGGACAAAGTCCACCCAAGAAGTGTCCAGGTCCAAGCTCACCAGCTGTCTTTTCCCAGCCTTTCCAAAGGACAGAAACACCACAGATTCAATCATCTGGGGGCTCTTAGCTTTTTTGTTGTTTCAGTTTCAAATTAATATGAGCATCCTAGCACTATGTGGAGAGGGTTGTGTCCATTTGTTGTTTTTTTATTTTTTTGATTTAATCTTTATTGTATTTTTTTATAACCATTTATTGTTGAGAGGAGCAAGCTATGCCATTTAATTGTCTCGGCTTTGGTTATGGTAACTGTTCCTGGACACATTCTATTAGTCTGCATTACTGATTGCCAGACTTGGTCATGAGATCCTTGGGAACTGTTAATTACACCAAAGAGTATTCAAAGGTCTTTAAAAATAAAATAAAATTAATTTAAATTAAAACACTTCCAATGTTTGCTTTGTGAATCTCCTCCAGGCAGAGTAAGGGAGAATCTGAAAGACCATGTACTTGGAGATCAGCTGGAGCTTGGTTTGAATCTCCATTATTCATGCTGTTTAGCTGTGTGACCTTTCTGAGATTTTATCTTCCTCAAAGGGACAATATGGGTAATAATGCCTTCCTTACAGGGTGCTGTGATAATTACATGAAATAACATTTTGCATGAAACTTGCCTAGCACACTGAATGTCTTCCTGAGAGGTACCCTTGGACCTCCTCCTCTGTGGGCATGAAAATAAAACAGGTTTAAGATAGAAACTTGACAAAAAGAAAGAGTGCTTGAGTATTAGGCTCCTAGTCAGTGTGTCTGTCTTTGTCTATCTGTCTCTCTCTTGGAAATAGAGAAGTTGGGAGAAATCATTTAAATAAATTTTTGCTACCACTACATGGTCTCTTTGTGTCTTAAAAGTGTAAAAAAATTCCATAAAATCCAGCAATTTGCTTCCTTTGCTTAGTGTGTCCTGTGCATGTCACAGTGCTGTTGTGCAGTGTTAGATACAAACTGATGAGGTTTGTCGTGATTCCTTTTGTGTGTAAATAGTTTCATGCTAATAAGATTGAAAAAAGCTTTTGGCATGAGATTCTTCCACCCAGATTCTGCCCAAGCTAATGCATGGTCTGCTCTGAACCCATCTTGGAGAGCTTCCAAGAACTTCAATTAAAAGTTGGGAAGAAAAACTATGATAGGATAACCAGTTTAGAGAAAAACACCCCTCACACTTATAGTTTAAACCCTATGCAAATTCACCAAGTTAATTAAAAAAGGGTTTCCGTTATAAATCATAGGGGAACTACTTGGGGCTAATTTAAAGGGTACTGAAAAATCTAGAGCCAATTAAGAGATTTCCACACACTCTCCCCCAGCAAAACAGGGTTCCAGTGAAATGAGAACTGAAATTAATCCTGACACAGGAATTTATTCTTTGGAACTCTCAATTTTAAGCATGTTATTTGAGAAAATATTAAAAGTAATATGCATTTTCAGTGTGTTAGTTGTGCTTTTGATTTTTCTTGTTGATTTGAAATAGTGCAAGTGTGAAATACCTCAGAGATTATTATAATCTGGCCTAGGATCATTATAGGAAGAATGATTCTGAGAAAAGAACCATAGAACCTAGCTGCTTAATTCCAACCCAGCAAACTCCTGTGAAAAACTTGGCATGTGGAACTAAGCCAGAAGGATAAAGATCTAAGGTGAGGAGAATTACAAAAATCCAATTATCCCAATTAACTGGTTGGAATGATTGATTTACTGTGAAATTCATAGAGCAGTGTTATTTTTCCAGGAGATGATGGCGTTGGTTGTCAGAAACTTTGGAAAGCTGTTTTGTGGGATTTTTGTAAATGGTAGAAAATATCATACAAATGTTTGCTTTGGCAATGAAGATATTTTTTCCTGGAAAATAGCACAAGTCATTTTCTTTTGTTTAGTGACCTGAAATGCTGAATATTATTTTAAAGGAAGAAAAAGGGAAAAAGGAAATGGCTCATGACAGCTTTTTGTTAGAATTTAGAATTTGATGTGACAGATGCTTTGCAGTTTTTCTATTATACTCTGATGGATGCATTTATGTGTGCATGTGCAGACATAAACACATATACAATGTGTGTGTGCATGTGTGTTGGAGTAATAGGATAAGGATCTCTTCGTTCCTGGAGTGTGGAAAATACCTTCCAATTTCCCTCCAGCATTCTAGCTTAAAATGGCTTACTGTCTCAAGGATTTAGATAAAAGAAAACAAATTTTAAAGAAAATGCCTTTAGACTTTGGAGCCTTTAAAACAAAACTTCTAAAATACTTCATAAAACTTCACCTTTTATCTCCAATTAAAGCCTTTTTAAATCAAATGACAGTAGAAAAAAATCTACTATATTTATTAAAAAATAAGCATTTCTTTAGACCTTTTTGCTATTTTTCAATATTCATTCATTTGTTCATTCATTTATTCCTTTCTTCAACAAATATTATTGGGCACCAATTTTATCGGGCATAATACCATGTGTAAGGGGAACAAAGTTAAAACAAGAATTCACAGATATGTGTGTGTGGTGTCAGTAGTGACAACTTCAGGCTGCAGACCAAGTTCTATTCCTTGTTGACCTCATTTATGAATTCTCCAATCTATTCATTCTCAAGCGTATTTATTGATATGTAAATGCCTAACACGAGGCATGCATTCTGAATTGTGCACTTTATCTAGAGTTGGCTTAGGCAGTAGGACTTGCATCTTACTGGTTACTATGAGAATAAAAATATAATCTCTATTTGTATAGAACAGAGATAAGAGAAAAATTTTTTTTAAAAAGAAGATATTAGTGTAGTTTGCCATAGTTCCAGAAAGCTCCATGGAAGCAGCAGGATTTGAGCAGGTGCTGCAAGGTTTATATGGATGCAGAGATTATGGAAGGCAGAATGGTAGGCAGTGGACACTAAGCAAAGACAGGGAAATTAGAAAAACCTGGAATGAGGAGGAGAGTTTCTTTTGGGGGGCAAAGGGCTCATGTTTGGAAAAATAAAACAAGTTATGTAGTTAGGGCAGCAGTATTGGAGACCATCCTGAATGTCTGTGCTGGAAAATGGACAGGACAGAAGCATGTTTCCAGATAAATTAATCTAGGGCAGTTACCTTTGGGTTACTGCCTCTTCTCTATTCCAATCATGCTGGCTGGTGGGATTGCCAAATTGGTATCCCATCTTTGCCAAAGCAGTGAGTACATGACTTTGGTTATGCAGATTACAGCCCACCATTCCCCAGGACACTGTGATTGGCCAATCAGAAACGTCCCCCAGAATTTTCTGTGGTGCTGTTTAGAAAGCTCTGTGGCCATTAATTCCAATCTGATAATGGCTGACCTGAATTGAAAATAGAGTCTATTCTCAAGAGTTCTGTAGGCATCTGAGTTTCAGGTTTCAGATATCTCTGAGGCCAGTTCTGACTAAGGCATTCCTGTGTTTTTCAAAAAATGTATTTTATTGATTATGATATTACAGTTGTCCCAATTTCTCCCCCTTTGGCCCCCTCTACCCAGTACCTTCTATTCCCTCTGGCCCACCTTAGTAGTTTATGTCCAGGGGTCATGCATATACATTTTTTGGCTAGTCCATTTCCTATACCATTCTTAATATCCCCCAGGCTATTTTGAACCTACCAATTTATACTTCTTAATTTCTGTACTTTCCCCCCATTCTCCCCCTTGCCCCTCCCAACTGGTAACCATTCAAATGATCTCCATATCTCTAATTCTATTTCTGTTCTGCTTGTTTGCCTAGATTCAATTTTTGATAGTTGTGAATTTATTGCCATTTTAATTTTCATAGTTTTTATCTTCTTTTTCTTAAATAAGTCCCTTAAACATTTCATATTATAATGTCTTGGTGATGACGAACTTCTTGAGCTTTACCTTGTATGGGGAATACTTTATCTTCCCCTTCATTTTAAATGATAAGCTTTGCTGGATGGCTTCTTGCTTTTTCTGTTCTCTTTCCAACACCCCTATCATTCAAATGTTGGTATATTTGAAGTCGTCCCAGAGGCTCCTTACCCTGTCTTTTTTAAAAATTCTTTTTTCTTCTTACTGTTCTAATTGAAAGTTTTTTCTTCCTTGTGTTCCAAAAAATTGACTTGATTCTAGGCTTCATCCACTCCACTGTTGATTCCTTGTAAATTTTTTCTTTTTTTAATATATTTTATTGATTATGCTATTAAAGTTGCCCCATTTCTCACTCTTTTCCCCCCTCTGCCCTGCACACCCCCTCCCTCCTCTTTAGTTCATGTCCATGGGTCGTACATATAAGTTCTTTGGCTTCTTCATTTCCTATACTATTCGTAACCTCCCCCTGTCTATTTTCTACTTACCATTTAGGCTTTTTATTCCCTGTACCTTTTCCCCCATTCTCCTTCCTACCCCTTCCCTCTGATAACTCTCCATGTGATCTTCATTTCTGTGATTCTGTTCCTGTTCCAGTTGTTTGCTTAGTTTGTTTTTGTTTTAGGTTCAGTTGTAGATAGTTGTGAGTTTGTTGTCATTTTACTATTCATATTTTTGATGATCTTTTACTTAGATAAGTCCTTTTAACATTTTGTATAATAAGGGCTTGGATGGGATGAACTCCTTTAATTTGACCTTATCTGGGAAGCGCTTCATCTGCCCATCCATTCTAAATGATAGCTTTGCTGGATAGAGTAATCTTGGATGTAGGTCCTTGCTTATCTCCATTTTGTTTAGTTCTTTTTCTAGAGTTTTGTTCTGTTTCTTCATTTGGGCCATATTTCTTTGTCTACTAATTTTGGCAGCCTCCCTCTATTTGTTTCTATGTATTAGGTAGAGCTGCTTTGACTCTTTGGCCTAGTAGCATGGTCTAATGTAGAAAACCACACCCATAAGTTAGATGGGGTGGAGTCATGGGTATTTGCTATGGCCAGGAAACATGTATGAACTAGGTTGATGGTGTCTCAGATATAGTGCAGTAGCTTTGTGGCTCTTTGTGTGTGTGGGGTTTCACAAAAGGGACAGTGGATGCTGCTTGGCTCCTGGAGTTTTGTCTGGGAAGAAGCTGTCCCCTGGCATTTGCTCTGATGCCAGACACTTTGGTTTCTCCCATATGCCACTGGAGCTCTTCCAGCTGCTGCCCCAGTGTTGGAGCCCAGAGGAAGTAAGTCTGTATAAGTCCTAAGTAAGTCGTGGGCCCTTTAAGAGGAGATACCTGAGAATCCCACAGTTCATTCTGTTGCCGCAACCCCCATTGGATTTTACAGTCAGAAGTTATGGAGACTTATCATCTTGGCACTGGAACCCTGGACTGGGTGGTCTGGTGTAGGGGTGGGATCCCTTGCTCCCATGAGACATCCCTCCCAATTTTTATCCACCACACATGGCTGTGGAACTGTCCCATTGGCATCTCCATGTGTCCATGTCTCTGTGTCTCTGTCCCTTCTACCTGTCTGAATAAATGCGACATGTTTAATTTCTTGGTTGTCAAATTTCTATACAGCTCAATTTTCTGATGATTCTGGGTGATAGCTATTTTGTAATTTAGGTGTCATCTTTGCTGTGGATGTGTGAGTAGGTGAGCTGTGTTTACCTATGCCTCCATCCTGACTGGAAGTCTGACCCTGTGTTTTGATTACATGAAAAAATTTTCCTTTCTTTTTTAAAAAATATATTTTATTGATTATGCTATTACAGTTGTCTCATTCCCCCCCTTCATTCCCCTCCACCCTGCACACCCCCTCCCACCCACATTATCCCCCTTTAGTTCATGTCCACGTCTTATAAGTTCTTTAGCTGCCACATTTCCCACACTATTCTTGCCTTCCCTCATCTATTTTCTACCTACCATCTATGCTCCTTATTCTTTGTACTTTTCCCCCCTCTTTCCTCCTTCCACTCCCCTGTTGCTAGCCCTCTATGTGATCTCCATTTCTGTGTTTCTGCTCCTGCTGTAGATGTTTGCTTAGTTCACTTTTGTTTTAGGTGTGGTTGTTAATAATTGTGAGTTTGCTGTCATTTTACTGTACATGTTTTTTTTACCTTCTTTTTCTTAGATAAATCCCTTCAACATTTCATATAATAAGGGCTTAGTGATGATGAACTCTTTTAACTTGACCTCATCTGAGAAGCACTTTATCTGTCCTTCCATTCTAAATGATAGCTTTGCTAGATAGAGCAATCTTGGATGTAGGTCCTTGCTTTTCATGACTTCAAATACTTCTTTCCAGCCCCTTCTTGCCTGTAATGTCTCTTTTGAGAAATCAGCTGACGGTCTGATGGGAACTCCTTTGTAAGTAACTGTCTCCTTATCTCTTGCTGCTTCTCTCCTTCATTTTAATCTTGGCTAATGGAATTATGATGTGCCTTGGTGTGTTCCTCCTTGGGTCCAACTTCTTTGGGACTCTCTGAGCTTCCTGGACTTCCTGGAAGTCTCTTTCCTTTGCCAGACTGAGGAAGTTCTCCTTTATTATTTGTTCAAATAAGTTTTCCACTTGTTGCTCTTCCTCTTCCCCTTCTGGTACCCCTATAATTCAGATGTTGGAATGTTGAAAGATCTCCTGGAGGTTCTTAAGCCTCTCCTCATTTTTTTGAATTCTTGTTTCCTCCTTCTTTTCTGTTTGGTTGTTTCTTCCTTCTTTCTGGTCCACTCCATTGATTTGAGTCCCAGTTTTCTTCCTATCACTATTGGTTCCCTGTACATGTTCCTTCATTTCACTTAGCGTAGCCTTCATTTTTTTCATCTAGTTTGTGATGAAAATCAACCAATTCTGTGAGCATCGGGATCACCTGTGCTTTGAACTGTGCATTTGATAGGTTGACTATCTCTTTGTTGCTTAGTTGTATTTGCTCTGGAGCTTTGTTCTGTTCTGTTTGGGCCATTTTTTTTTTTTGTCTTGTTGTGTCTGTTACGTATGAGGAGCAGAGCCCTAGGTGTTCACCAGGGTGGGGCAACCCAGTCAGTGGGTTGTGATGCTGTATGTGGGGATGGAGTCAGAGGGAATAATGGTGCTTGCTCTGCTCTCTGTTGGATTTCAGTCCCTTATGCTGCTTCCCCCAAACTGGAACTTTCTGTTGCTGATTGCCATGTGTGTAGGCTTGTGTACACTCTAGGACCCTGTGGGTCTCTCCAGTGAACTCTTCTGTGAGCCTGGGAGTCTCTCCTGGCACCTCAACCCCCATAGGTGCTTTTAATGAGCGTTTTGAGGCTTTATTTCCCTGTGCTGGGATGCTGGGTTGTGTGGTCTGTCTCGCTCCCCAGTTTAACCTGGTTTATCTGTGCCTGAATGTGGGACCACCCAGTCAGCCAGCCTCCTTGCATGCCATGCCCTGCTTCACAATCACTGCCTCACTGGGTCTGTCTGTTGCCACCCCATGCCAGGGGTCTGCCAGCTGCTGTCTTGCATGCTTGGGGTTTGTCAGCTGCTGCCTTGTGTGCCAGTACCACTGTTTTTTTTGCTGCTACCCCTCTCTGTCCGGCTGCCCAATGCCACCCCACTCTGCCCCTCCTACTGGTTTGGATGAATGTGTGTATTTTAACTCCTTGGTTGTCGGACTTCCATACAGTTCAATTTTCTGTCAGTTCTGTTTGTTATTTTGTTTCTAAATTGTTGTTGTCCTTATTTTGGTTGTGCGAGGAGGCACAGTGCATCTACCTATGCCTCCATCTTGGCTGGAAGTCTCCTCCTTCTTTGTTTAAGCTAGTTTCTCTCACTTAGAATTCAAAACAGATTTGACACTACCAGAGTAAAAAAAAAAAAGTGATCCTCAGATATTTTGATAAAAATTTAGGGAGAAGGCTGAGTTGAGCTGAGAGGAGAATAATTTTACTTTTGAAATGCTGAGTGGCAGGGCATGTGTAGGGAAATATTCAATGATAACAATTTGTAATTTAGTCTCATAATATGTGATTATGCTAGCTAACACTTATTGAGCTATTTCTATTTATTCTTTACCTGCATTAATTCACTTAATTCTCCCAACATTCTGCATTATAGTTGAGAAAACTGAGATACATAAAGATGTCATAACTCTGTAAGGTGAAGCAATTATTGAGGTTTAGAGCCCAGGTACAAACCCAAGTGTAAGAAAGAGTAATTATAACTTTATATGTTCAAAATATCTGTGTGTGTGTACATACACATATTTATTGGAGTGTTTGGGTACATATTGGTTAAGAATTCATAATCTTGCTTTAAAATGGAAACTTAAGGGAGACACTATCTTCCCATTTCTGCACAATTATACAGTACATCTGGAACTATGCAATATATACAGTCACTTACTGACTATTATCTCTCACAATAAGATCCTGGGGATTTTCAATGCCAATGGATAGGAAATATTATTAAATGGAATCCATTCCTGATTTTATATAATTTTCTATCTTGTTTACTTGTTGCTGCTTTGTTCTGCACCTGCATCAAAACAAAACCTGTACCTATTTTTGCATATGCATAAATTAACTTGTTTTGGATTTCTGCCCAAATTCCTCAACATACCAGCCCTATGGTATATCACCCACACCTGTGTGCTTCTTATATGATGAAGAGTGACACATTTCCAATTGTCCTAGTATTAGTAGTTGTAGTCCTTGCTGGAAAGAAGTGGTGGTAAGTACCCCACATTCTAAAGAGAGCTGCCAATAATTAGGCTTGGACACATTCTCAGGTTGGAGAATGGGAACTGCTTCCCCCCAGTCCTTTTGGAGATGATATAAAGAGATGAATTGGAGGAGGAAGGAAGAAAAGAATGTCATGCCTAGACTGTAGCAAGAGAGGTGGTATCCCCTCCCTTATCCATAACCAAACAACATGGGTTGGAGGTATTCCTAGATAATTAGTCTTAGAGATTCATGCTGGCACCTCAGTCCCTAGTTGGTGGAGGTTGACCTGCCTGCCTAACCTGGTACTACCACTGGGAAGCTCAACACTGCAAGAATAATTTCTGTGCATGTCTCTGCTAGGTACTTCATGTTTGTGCACCCCAAATTCATATTTTGAAAGCCTAACTCCCAAAAGGATGGTATCAGGAGGTGTGGGGCCTTTGGCAAGTAATTAGGTTGTAAGGGTGCAGTCCTCATGATGGGATTAGTGCCCTTGTAAGAAGAGACCTGGGAGAGCTGCTTTCTCTCTCTCTGCCATCTCCACCATGTGAGGACTAGAAAAGATGGCATCTCTGAACTAGGAAGTGGATACTCAACAGACATCAAATCTGCTGTATTTTTATCTTCTTCCCAGCTTTTGGAACTGTGAGAGACAAATGTGTGCTGTTTAAGTCACTCAGTGGTATTTTATGGTATTTTTGTATGCTGTATTTTTGTTTTCGTAGCTTGAGTTGACTAACACAGACCCAAATCAGCAGACACCACCAGCAGCCACCAAACTGAGCCAAAATCAGACTCAAGATGTTTGCTCACCATGAAGAGCTGATTGGTTCCCTAGGAACAGCTCTGCACACTCACCATTATTCCTTCTTCCAATCATACTCTTGAGGTTAATAGATTGACAAATTTAACAAACACTTATAGAAGTGCTTTCTATAAGTGTATAGGCACGGTCCCACATGATTTACAAGTATACCATTGCATTAATCTGCACAATAACCCTAATGAGGTAGATATTCTTATTATTGCCACTTTACAGTTGAGGAAGCCAAGTCAGAGATAAGTTAAGGGATTTGCTCAAAGTCACACAGCTAAGAAGTGGTGAAATCAGATTGAAGTTGGCAGTCTGGTTCCAAAGACACTGCTCTTAACCTCTAAACTCCACCACCTCCACCACTACTTATACCCTCACCTACAGGCCTGCATGTTCGCATACCCTTCAAAGGCTGGGGTGAGAAGTGACCAGGACCCTGACCCACTCAAAGACCCCCACAACACAAGGCTGGCTGGCTCTGGAGGAAAGGAAAACAATGAGATTTAAATCAGGTACAAGAGGGGCAGGATTTTTAAACTGGCCTATCCTAGATTTTTAGTAACCAAAAACAATCAGAAAATTATAAGTTTCCCAGATGTAGTTAAGGGATAGGAATTTGATAAAGGCCAATAAAAAGCAGGGAATGTGGGGAAAAAGAAAACCTTCTCATATTTGTACCTTCTGAATTCAGACTGCTCCATAAATCAGCCACATACTGAAATAGCCATTGCCCTGATCATTATTCCCATGCTTTAGTCATGACTCAGCCATCACTGCTTCTCAGCCCTAAGTCATACCTTGCTGAAATACAGAGATGATCCAGAAGACACGACCCCACATCCTTGTTCTGGTGTTACAACTTCTCCCCCGATAACTTCTTGCCAGTCAGACACCCAACCATTCTGGTTCTCAAAATCTGACATAATCGTAGAACGAAGAGCAGCTTCTGTGTGGCATTCAGTGCCTTGATACCCCTGGTCACACCTAGAGAGAGAGGCCCACATAAGTAAGTCATAGTTTTATCTGTGAGTGTCATGGCCATGTGACGTGGAACATTTCCTATGTTTCACTTTTGCTTTGGTCTCAGCATTCACACTAGATTTTTCTCTACAGTGTAAATCTGTACATGTGATAGTAACAACCTTCAATTATTCACACTGCAAAAAAAATCAATAGAATCCTTCTTAAGAGAAGTAGTGCTGGAACAGTAAAATTGCGGCATCAAGTAGTAATGAAGAAGGATATGGGTGTGTGTTTGTGTGTGTGTGTGTTTTTGTGTATTTGTATGAGTGTTGGGCAGGGAGGATAGAGGGATTTTTCTGTAGCCTTAAAAAGTCACATATAAATGTTTGCTCATGTTGATGTAACTCTGGCCATGATTTATAGTTTCTCCTTCTGATTAAATTACATCTCTGTTAGAATCTTTAAGTATTGAAGTGTGTTCCTATTCACCCTCATTAGCTATAATCACCATCTCCCCTTGTATGCAACCTTGAGCTTCTGGTGAAGTGGGGTAGGTAGGACAGCCTGTAGCAGCTTTTGACTAGTGCTTTAAGACTGTCAGGGGAAAAGAAGGGAACAATCGAAAGGCTCTTTTAACACCAAAGAGAACTTTGGAGTTAATTAATAAACTCTGAAATTTAAACCCAAGAGGCCTGTTTGAAGTTAGATTTTGAAGTTCAGAAGATATGGCTTTATACTAATTTAAATGTAACAATGTCTTTTACATCTACAATAAGAACAGAAGGGAGGTCATTTCCTTTTGGCTACTTCATTATCTGTCAGTCTATCCATGTAACTCTGTCATTATCTATCAGTCTATCCATAGAACTCTGATGACAATGGCTGTGGTAGCCCTATAAACACAAATCCGGAGAAGCAGAGGATCTGTCACACTTTCTGATGTGTGTACCTGCACATGCCATGATCACAGGAACCATGCCCGTTGCACATGTTTGGGCACTGCTGGCCGATGTAGATGCCGTCTAAAGCCCACTCATCTTGGGCTGTGTAATAGCTCTGACTCCACCGGAAGCGGGTGGCACTGGACCTAGAAACAGGTACAGTAATAAAAACAGTATTTTAACTGATACATGGTAACATAGGCAAAGAATGTCTGAGTTCAGATAACCAACTTTCTGGAACTTGTATTTAGCTGCCAATCATTTTTCTGTAGCAGTTTAATTTCCACTCAATTACTACCCAATTCAACAATTCTATCCTTAAGGGAAGTTAAAAATCTTCTTATTTTGTATATTCTTCCATTTTAGTTTAATTTGAGACACATTAAAGAAAAATAAAATTTCATATTTTTTATTGTTGCACAGAGATTTGATGCTAGGAAAACAATCAAAATAAGAAAGAATATTTAAGCAAAATAAAGATATATACTAAAAAGCCTCTCTTTCATAAATGAGAATGTGAAGTGTTTAACTTAGAGTAGCACAATTTCTTATACTAAACACATCAGTGGTTATTGGAAGACTCCAGTTACCTCTTAATATAAAGCTAAAGTTTTGTTTGTGGGTGAGAGAACAGGCTACAATATTGCAAGTATGAATATCTGAGTGCTAAATTCTGCTTATTATTTCTGACACATTAACGTGCTTAGGTTTCATGGACAAGCTGATGTTAAGTAAAGGTAAGTTGAACATATATTACACATAGAGAAACACTAGGGACCTTAATTCACTTAGCCGAGATATAAAAATCTAAAAAATAATAATTTGTGAGCAATGTTCAGGTTTTCCTTTGTTGATGATCACAAAAAATTCTTTTAAAATTACATCATATTTTTCAGCTATGGACATTTTCAGGGATCCATGATTACTTTTTTTTTGGTCAAAGTGAAAAACAAAGAACCCCCTCCCCCGCAAAATTGTGGAATTAATGTCAGTGCTCAGTTTCATTGATTAAACCTTCCCCAAACATAGCATCTAGGGATACACTTGATCTTGACAAATGCAAATGACCTGTTAAAGTCTACTGCATCAATTACCCACATATTAAATACTCCCTAGGTACATACCAGACAGCTAAAATCCAGACTAAGTCCTTACTGTTTATTTTACCAATGATCTGTGGCTAATAGGTTGCATTTTCTTTCCTAGTAGGGTAATTCTGTATTCACCAAGTGCACCTAGTAGACACAGGTTTGCTGCATTTCAGAGCTTGTCATCAGACACAATTCCTCTATGGAAACAGTTTATATTTGTAATCTAACAGCCATCACAATTTTCACCATCCCATTAAGAAATGGTTTTTAGAAAAGCCTGCTATAAAAATATAGGTACATTTTCTTAGAGCATAGAGCCCTACAGAAGGGAAGTAAATTCAGACTCGTGCACCAGTGTCATGAAAAGAAGAGAGGACTATGTTCTTTTAAGACTCATTATAATCTGAGTCAAGTCTAGGGCCACAGGTGACTGACTAGGCTGTGAGCTCTTCTGGGGACAGAGATATCTTTTGTCTCAATAGTTTGCACAGGAATAGAAAAAAATTGGAGTACAAAACTTCTGCTAAAAAAATGAGTCAATGAGTAGAGTGACAGGCCAGGAAAGGGCAGTCTATTTCTGACTTCTGGTAGGTAATGAAGTGAAGAATGTTCTAGGAGTAAGGGGACCTGACCCAGACATTGGCTCTGCAATTTATCATCTGTGTAACCTTTAGTGAGAAATGGAGGCCTTGGGGGGCTTCTCATTTCTCACCTCTCAAATAAAGGGATTGGGCAAACTGATTTCTAAGACCCCTTCCAGCTCACAAACTTAACGATTGCTTTGGTGGTTTGTTGACCAAGGTGACAGTTTATTTCTTTTATGGTCACATGCCTACATGAAACCCATAGCACACATTATTTTGAAGTTTTGATATTTTAACATTAAAATGGAATTGGAGGGTTTTAGAAACCTGTCTTAGATCTCCTAGTTTATTTATGCTTCTAAACAGTCACACATAGACATATTCTAAATTCTTTTTCTGAGTAAACTGATCTTCACATGTATCTTATAAACTCCTGAAAAAGATAATATTTCCTCAAAATAAAAAGCTTAAAGTGCATTATTCCATTTAAAATTACAATCCACAGTTTAATGTGCTGATGTTAATAATAGAAAAGGAAGCAAAAAGAGGGAGAATATTGGCTTCATATTTAGTGAGAAAAATATTAGTCATGTGAGCAATCTCCAGCAGGTCACACGTGAGGATACGTGGCGTGATGTTACTGGTTTGTAGCTGCATCACTGATAAATATTTCCCTCAATACAAATATTTAATTTGCCAACCCTCTTTCTTTCTCTCTTGCTCATATTCTTAAGAGAAAAATCTATGCATTTAAAAAAATGGATAATGTTTTAATTGTTTTAGGTAATTTTTTTACTGGAGTCAGGTTGACTGGACTTCATAACCATCTAAGGACACTTCTTGTACCAAGGACACTTAGTGCTAAGCAGCTCAGTTTCACTTCTTCAGAAATATACTTAGCCATCAACTGGAAAGCCACTGTCTAAAAATGTAGTACTATGTGTGGAAATAACTCATAGAAATTCTTTCACATCTCTTCCATGTATACCTTGTAATAAAGGTACTCTTCCTGGAAGGATCTTAAACTTCAAACCAGACATCTTTTTATGAAGTCAGCTTCCATGGAATGAATAAGCCTCAAAAAAGTCACTGACAGCGTAGATAAGCATTTTCACAACCAGCATGAAATTGAAGTTTTTATGAGATTGTTTTAAAGATGCAGATGCAAATGCCTATACTTATGGAAATAGAGCATTATAGAGAAAAAGGCATTTTGAGGGGATGGTCACTAGATTATTGAACTTTGGATTGAGTCTGAAAGTGGGAGTCCTGAATCATGAAATGAAGTTGACTTGCATTTATAATCCAAACTCTATGGATTCCCAAAAGCATCAAATCTTGACAGTCTTCATTTGATCTCCCACCTGCCTGGTATAAACTTCTAGACTAAAATACAATAACACTGAGTCATCTCTTGATAGTTAGGTAACCTAAGGAATCAAAGTAAGTGAGACTGACCAGATATTGTATTTTCTACCTTCAGAGTTACTGTAATTACATTTACCCAATTATCCTGAAACTCATTCAGTCATTAAGTGTTGATTTGTTTATAGAGTCAGCAACTGACAGCTCTTTCTGTTGCATTAGACTCTGTTCTTATGTAAATGTCTCTCATAAAAACAAAATTAATTTTCATTGGGTAACAAATGCTCAGTCATATACAATGAAATTTCTCTGAGCAGGTATATACACATTGAATATTTCCACTCTAAGTTGCCCTATCTAGAATATTTTCTGAAGTTAACAGATCTATGATAATGCAGAGACCACATTTGCTTGTATGCATTCAATTTACATGTTGCATATGCTTACAATGCAGTAGAACAAAGTGTTGCCAAAGGGAATAGAGCTTCAAACTAAACTGCACTCTCTTTCCCCAATGCATGAGAAAAACATACTATTTGCAGAAGTTTGAAATGAACATAATAAATAAAATTCTCAAGAATGCCAAGGAGAATAAATGTACTTTATCCTTATAGCAGAGCTTTTAAACATAGATACAAAACAATGATAATAACCAGTTGAAAATTATTTTTTTGAAATATAGTGATAACGTTTAGTTTAAGTACTAGTCACTAGGAATGTTAGAATAAATATCCTATAAGGTTTTTTGTTTTCAAAAACATTTTGACATTTTTCACACAGGGATTGGAAATATAGTTGGAAAACAGGATTCAATTATTTACCTACATGTACTTTAAAGCAAAATGGTTGTAGGAATAATCAAGTTGATTTATTTTCTGTTTGCAAAAAGAGATACCTCATAATGGAACAACTCCTTAGTTCATTTAGACATACTGAATTATAATTCTATTTAATTTTCCAACATTTAATGAGCACCCTAACTATGTGTTAGAATGAAACAGCTTAAGAGTCAATTAAGTATATTTCCTTGCATGTGTCTAATAAACATCGATGAAAATTGACCTTTTCTGACTACACCAAATCTTTCAACTCAGTGAGAAATAATAATGTAATATACAATCCAAGAATAAAATAATCTGCAAAGGTTTTTTGATAAATAACAATATTTTTGTATATAGCTTAAGCTACATAAATGAATAATGGTTTATGAAATGATGTCAGAAGAATGGAGGTTCCTCTGGTCTCTCCCCTTGAAGTTGCAAGAAGTCAAACTGCCACAATTCAATAACGGATTCCCTGCTGGAACTTTGTGCATGTAAACATCTAAAAGTGGATGAATTATAGCGATAGGGGAGGAGGGAAGGGAGAAGAGCAGACACCAGTGCCTTGAAGGCAGGTGGGAGCTCGTTGTGGGCCTGAGAGAGGGGAGGGATAAGGTTGTAGCCTGCACTTCCTGCAACCTCAAGAACAGAGAGATATAGTGAGTGTTCATGCTCCAGTGATGGGTACATGCTGCGGCTGAGCCCAGTGAGAACAAGGAGGTGCTCTGGAGTTGTCCGGAAGCCTCCATTGTCAGGCAGAAAAATAAAAACCTAGAGCCTGGCTGCCTCTCCTCACCCTCCCAGAGTGAGCAGCAGGGCCCCAGAAGAAGCTGTTGGGGTGAGTGTTGGGCTACAGGGCACATTATCGGCAGCACTGAGAAATGGAGAGGCAGAAGCAATTTTCCCTGAGCCGCAGGCGCATGCTATAGCTAACACCAGAGACAGGGGTGGAGATACAGGTGAGGCAGCTGAGGTCTGGCAGTCGTCATTACTGGGAGCAGAACAAAGCCACAAATGCCCCTGTTGGCCTTAAATAACCCAATTCACCCCAACCCAAAAGGGCTGCACTGCCAGCAGGGCCTGGTTGGAGGGGACAGCACCAAGATTGGAACCAAATCATCTACCGTATTCCCTCATGGGGGTGGTGCCCTGAGACTTGAGGCGATCTGGTTACAGAGAAGACACCCACCTTCCCAAGTAACATTAGGAGTTTTCCACCGCCTGGCAAAGATTCCAAAAGCCAGAACAGAGCAAGTGAAACTAAAAAACTTGCGCTTTAGTGCCACCTTCTGGTTAACAAAAGAAAGACTTCTTATCAGCACACTAGGGAAGTACCACACTTAAAAAAGGGGGCAGGGGGTGCGTATTTCATTCTCATAGATGCCCAGTCAAAGAATTCATCAAATACCATGAATAACCAAGGTAATGAGGCAGATCAGAAAGAAAATAAAAAATCTCCAGAAAATAAACTTGAAGACATGGAAATGTGCAATTTAAATGACAGAGAATTCAAGATTGCAGTTCTGAAAAAACTCAATGAACACAGAGGGGCAATTTAATGAACTCAGAAATAAAATATATGAGCAAAAGGAGTACTTTATAAAAGAGATTGAAACTTGAACAACTCATTTAAAGAGATGAAGAATAAACTAGTGAGCTTAGGAAATAGAGCTGACCAGATGGAGGAAAGAATTAGTGATATTGAAGATAGAAATCTAAAAATGATGTAAATGGAAGAGAGATTTGAGCATTAAAAAATGAAATAACTCTACTATCTAGAGAACTACCTGACTCCAAATGAGAGAGCAATGTAAGAATAATGGGTATACCTGAAGGAGAAGAGAAAGTGAAGGAAACAGCCTATTCAAAAGAATAGTTCATGAGAACTCCCCAAATCTATAAAAAGAGATAAATTCTTGATTCTAAGAAGCAAACAGAACATCTAACTATCTCAATCGAAAAAGGCCTTCTTTGATGCACATTATATTAAAACTGTCAAAATTAATGACAAAGAAAGAATTCTTAGGCAGCCAGAGAAAGGAAGATGGCGATTTATAAAGAAATGCCTTTAGATTATCATTGGATTTTTTAACAGTCACTCTACAAACTAATGGAGAATGGAATAAAATATTCAAACTATTAAAAGAGAGAAATCACCATCCAAGAATAGTATATCCAGCAAAGATTTCCTTTAGATATGAAGGAGAAATAAAACTTTTCCAGGAAAAACCACAAATATGCAGAAATTAAACAACATGCTACTAAAAAACAACTGGATCAAAGGAGAAATAAAAGGACAGATCAAAAGAGACATGGAACGAAATGAGAATGGCAATATAACATATCAAAACTCCTGGGATACAGCAAAAGCAGCAATAAGAGGGAAGTTTATATCATTGCAGGTCTATCTCAAGAAACAATAAAAATCCCAAATAAAAAACCTAATATTACATCTTAAGGAATTAGAAAAAGAAGAAGAAAGGCAGCCCAAAGTCAGCAGAAGGAAGAAAATTTTTTAAAAATTAGAGAACAACTAAATGAAATAAAGAACAGAAAGACCATACAAAAAAATAATGAAACAACGAGCTAACCCCCTGGCTGGACTAACTTAAGAAAAAAGATAAAAAACATATATAAACAAAATCAAATAAAAAAACAGAAGAAATAAAAGAGAAGTTGCGATGGACACCTCAGAAATGCAAAGGATCATACAAGAATACTATGAAAGAATATATGCCACCAAATTCAATAACAAAGGAGAAATGGAATAAGTTCTTAGAAATATATAACCTTCCTAGACTAGAAAATGTAAATAGACTGACCAACAGTGAGTAAATTGAAACAATTATCAAAAACCTCCCCAAAAAGTAAAAGTCCAGGACCAGAGGGATTCACTAGTGAATTCTACCAAACATTCAGAGATTTAATCCCTATCCTTCTCAAGCTCTTTTGAAAAGTTGGCCCCGGCTATTGTGGTTCATTTGGTTGAAGTGTTGTCCCATAGACTGAAAGGTCACAGTTTTGATTCTCGATCAAGGCCCAGGCCCAGGTTGTAGGTTTAGTCCCTCGTAGGAGTGTATAAGAAAAGGCAACTAACTGATGTTTCTCTCTGACATCAATGCTTCTCTCCCTTTCCCCCCACTTCCTCTCTCTGTAAAAGAAATAAAAAAAAGTCCTTGGGTAAGGATAAGGAAAAAAAAACTCTTTCACAAAATTGAAGAAGAGGCAATACTTCCTAAAGCATGATATGAGGCCAACGTTACCCTGGTACCAAAACCTGGCAAGAATAACATGAAAAAAGAAAAATACATACCAATGTGTCTGATGAATACAGATGCAAAAATCCTAAACAAGATACTAGCAAATCAAATAAAACAATATATTAAAAAATAATACATCAGGATCAAGTGGGGTTCACCAGGGGCCACAAAGAGGGTTGAACATATGCAAATTGATCAATGTGAAACACCCCACTAACAAAATGAAAGAAAAAAAATCACACAATCACATCAATATATACAGAAAAACATTTGACAAGATACAACATCAATTTATCATTAAAACACTCAATAAAATGGGTGTAGAAATAAAATACTTCAACATAATAAAGGCCATATATGACAAATCTTCAGCTAATATACTCAATAATGAAAACCTGAAAGCTTTCCCTCTAAGATCAGAAACAAGATATGGATGCCCACCCTCACCACTCTTATTCAACATAATATGAAAGTTCTGCCTAGAGCAATCAGGCAAGAGAAAGCAATAAAAGCATCCAAATTGGAAAGAAAAGAGTAAAATAGTCACTTTTTGTAGATTACATCATTCTTTATACAGAAAACCTTTAAGACTCTACCAAAAACTATTAGAAGCAATAAACAAGTACAGTAAAGTTGCAGGGTACAAAACTAATGTACCCAAATTCATTGCATTCCTATATACTAACAATGAAATTTCAGAAAAGATATTAAAAAATCTCCTTTTGAAATTCACACACACACACACACACACACACACACACACACACAAAAATACCTAGCAATAAAGTTAACAAAAAATGTGAAGAATCTATACACTGAAAACTACAAGATCTTATTAAGAGAAACTGAAGAATATACAAAGAAAAAAAGATATTTTGTGTACAAGGATTGGAAGAATCAACAATATGTGGCCATATGACCCAAGGCAATACACAGATTTAACAATCCCCATGAAAATCCCAATGACATTTTTAAAAGAAAGAGAAGAAAAAATCATCTGATTTGTATGGAGCCACAAAAGACTCCGAATAGCCAAAGTAATCTTGTGGGAAAAAAAAAGAAGCTGGAGGTATCACACTCTCTCATTTCAAATTATCCTACAAAGCAACAGTAATCCAAACAGTATGGTATAGGCAGAAAAACAGACACGCAGACTAATGGAACAGAACTGAGAGCTCAGAAATAAACCCACATGTTTATGGGCAAATAATTTTTGACAAAGGAGACTAAAACCCACAATATAGAAAAGAAAACCTCTTCAATAAGTGGTGCTAGGAAAATTGGAAAGCCACATGCAAAAGAATAAAACTAGACTACAGTTTGTTTCCATGTAGAAAAATTAATTAAAAATGGATCAAAGACCTAAATATAAGATCCAAAACAATAAATTACACAGAAGAAAACACAGGCACTCAACTCATGGATCTTGGATGTAGTGAAGATTTTATGAATTTGACTTCAAAGTCAAGGGAAGTAAAAGCTAAATTAAATAAATGGTAATATAAAAAACTAAAAAGCTTCTGCACAGCAGAACAAACTGCCACAAAACAAAAAGGCAACCAACCAAATGGGAGATGATATTTGAAAACAACACCTCTGACAAAGGGTGAATATCCAAAATTTATAAAGAACTCATACAACTCAATACCAAAAAAACAAATACTCCATTTAGAAAATGGGCAGAGGACCTGAATAGACACTTCTCCCAAGAAGACATACCAATGTCCAACAGATATATGAAAGATGCTCAACATCACTAGCTATTAGAAAAATGCAAATCATACTACAGTGGGATATCACCTGTTAAAATGTGTGTTATAAACAACACAAGTAAGTGTTGGAGAGGTTGTGGAGAAAAAGGAACCCTCATTCACTCTTGGTAGAGACACTATGGAAAATAGTACAGAGGTTACACACACACACATACTTCAGAGGGAAAAGGGGGTGGGGGAAGGTAGAAGAGGGTAAAAACGTGACAAATGGTGATGGAAGGAGACTTGATTTGGGTGGTAAACACATAATACAATATACAGATAATGTATTGTAGAATTATACACTTGAAATCTATATAATTTATTAACCAATGTCACACCAATAAATTTAATATGAAATTTAAAAAAGGAGTCCAAAAATAAATTAAGAATAGAGTTACCATATGACCCAGCAACCTGAGGAATTTGCAAACATTTATTGGTAAAGATATATGTACTTCTATGTTCATTGCAGTGTTATTCATGGTAGCCAAGACATGGAAACAACCTAAGTGTCCTGTGATAGAGGATTAGATAAAACAGATGTGGTACATATATACAATGGAATACTACTTAGCCATAAGAAAAGATGAAATACTGCCATTTGTGACAACAAGGATAGATCTTGAGAATATCATGTTAAGTGAAATAAATCAGTCAGAAAAAGCTAAGAATCATATGATTTTTGGCAAGAATCATTCATATGTGCGATAAAAAACTGAAAGTAATGGATAAACAAGATAAACAAACAAACAAAAACTCATAGACACAGACAATAGTATGGTTACCAGAGGCTTAAGGGGCTGGAGTGAGGTAGAAAATGATAAAGGGGGTCAAATACATGGTAAGGAAAGGAGAGCTGAGTTTGGGTGTTGAACACACAGTGTAATACACAGAAGATGTATTACAGAATTGTACACTTGAACCCTATATAATTTTATTAAACAATATCACTCCAATAAATTTAATTAAAAATAATAGTTTGTATCATTTCTGGGGATGAAAAGATACCTCTAAAATATACTATCAATATTATCTTACCATCATAATTTTGAAACAGTACCCCACATGTCAATGAACAAAAATCAGCATATTTTAAATAATGATGGTAATATACTTAATGGTGAAATGATAAAAAAATAAAATAAATCTTAGTAGCTTTGTATCAAATTTGACCAGTATTTCAACTATTTGATGTGTTGTTTTATATTTTGATAGATGTACTTGTAATATCATTGAAATTAAATATGTCTTGATTATATTCCCAGCAGGAGGCATAAAAAAGTAAGATGTTAGAGAAAGTGGCTACTTGTTATACAAAGCATGAACAGAGTATCTAGAAAATGGCTCACAGTTGGATATAAAAAAGTCTGTGGAAATCAAATTTCAAGCAGACAACAGACATAATAATGAATCCTTAAAAATCATCATGAAGGCATTCTTGTATAGTGCAATAATTCAGTATTCAAGTAAAGGAGGTATAATAATTCTAGGTTATTATTTAATCATTTTTAGTGTAGAACCTAACTTTTATATAATCTAAGAAGTTGGAAGGCAGATGCCATAGAAAATATTATTCTTGTCTCTTTTATGCTTTTTCTATTACACAGATCACAGAATCTTAGAGTTCCAGAACTGTAGGGACCTTTAAGATCAACCAATGAAACACCTTTATTATACTGATAAGGAATCAAGCTTGAAAAGGTTGTGAACAATTAAAATCTTGTGGTTAATTGATCATTGGCAGAGATATACTAAGAATTCAGGCCTTCTAATTTGTAGTCCAAAGCTCTTTCCTGGGCAAGCTCAACCTGTCTCAGGACTTTCAACAGTATTTAGAGTGGTTAACTCTTCAGCCCAAACCTCTCTTCTGAGCTCCAGATCCATAAGTACAATTGGCTTCTTGACAGTTTTGCTTGGATAGATAATTATCTCAAACTTCACATCACTTTCTTTAAAAATTAAAGTATAGTTGGCATATAATGATATATTAGCTTCAGGTGTTGTTAAACATAGTAATTTCACATTTATATATCTAATGTGATCACCACAATAAATCTAGTAACCATGTCACTGTGCAAAGTTATCATGCTATTATTGACTATATACCCCTTCATCTTTTTAAAAATTGTATTTTACTATTTATGCTATTATAGTTATCTCAAATTTTCCCCCTTTGTCCCCCTCCTTCCAGCCCCCAGCTCCCTCCGGCAATCCCACACTGTTGTCCAAGTCCAGAGGTCATGCGTATGTGTTCTTTTGGTACTCTATTTTCTATGCTGTATTCCACATCCCCATGGCTATTCTGTAATGACCAATTTGTACTTCTTAAAACCTTCCCTTTTTACCCACCACCCCCTGACCCAACCTCCCATCTGAAAACCATCAAAATTTTCTCTGCTTATATGATTCTGTTTTTGTTCTCCTTGTTTGTTTGATTTTTAGATAATTGATAGATATGTATTGTTGCTATTTTACTGCTAATATTTTTTGATCTTCTTGTTCTTGTCCTTCTTAAAGAAGACCCTTTAGATATACAGCCAAGATAGAGGCATAGGTAGAAATACTGCCTCCTTGTACAACCACAAAAAGGACAACAACAAATTGAAAAACAAAAAACAAGCAGAACTGCCAGAAAAATCTAACTGTATCAAAATCTGACAACTAAGGAGTTAAAGAAGAAACGTTCACCCAGACTGGTGGTGGGGTGGAGATTGGCAGCCATGGGTAAGAGGACATGCAGCAAGGCAGCAGCTGGAGGATAGGGTGGTTGGCAGTGGCTGGCAGATGGGGCAGTCCCACATTTGCATGTGAATAAACCAGGAGGAACATCTGGGGAGCAAGACAGACTGCACAACCCAGGGTTCCAGCATGGGGGAATAAAGCCTCAAAACCTCTGGCTGGAAAAACCTGTGGGAATTGTGGCAGAATAAGAAACTCCCAGCCTCACAGGGGAGTTTGTCTGAGAGATCCACAGGGTCCTAGAATGTATACAAGCCCACACCTGGGAATCAGTACCAGAGGGCCCAATTTGCTTGTGGGAAGTAGGGGAAGTGACTGAAAGCTGCCCAAGAGCTGAGCAAGCAGGATTGTTTCCTCTCTGATCCTTTCCCCACATACAGTGCCACAAAACATTGATGTGGGTTGCTGCACCCTGGTGATTACCTAAGGCTCTGCCCCTGATTACTTAACATGTATGTTGAGACAAAAAAAATGGCCCAAATGAAAGAACAGACCAAAATTACAGAAAAAAAAACACAACTAAGCAGTGAAGAGAGCCAACTATTAGATGCTGAGCTCAAAACACTGGTAATCAGGATTCTCACAGAAATGGCTGAGTATGGTTGCAAAATAGAGGAAAGAGTGAAGGCTATGCAAAGTGAAATACAGGAAAATGAAATACAGGGAACCAATACTGAAGGGAAGGAAACTGGGACTCAGGTCAATGATTTGGACCAGAAGGAGAAATAAACATTCAACTGGAACAGAATGAAGAAACAAAAGTTCAAGAAAATGAGGAGAGGCTTAGGAACCTCCAGGACAACTTTAAACATTCCAACATCCAAATCACAGAGGAGCCAGAAGGAGAAGAGGAACAGCAAGAAATTGAAAAATTATTTGAAAAAATAATGAAGGAGTTCCCCAATCTGGCAAAGTAAATAGACTTCCAGGAAGTCCAGGAAGCTCAGAGACTCCCAAAAAAGGATGGACCCAAGGAAGCTCACACCAAGGCACATCATAATTACATTACCCATGATTAAAGTTAAGGAGAGAATATTAAAAGCAGCAAGAGAAAAGGAGACAGTTACCTACAAAGGAGTACCCATAAGACTATCAGCTTGTTTTTTAAAGGAAACCTTACAGGCAAGAAGGAATTGGAAAGAAGTATTCAAAGTCATGAAAGGCAAGGACCTACATCCAAGATTACTCTATCCATCAAAGCTATCATTTAGAATGGAAGGGCAGATAAAGTGCTTCCCAGATAAGGTCAAGTTAAAAGAGTTCATCATCACCAAGCCCTTATTATATGAAATGTTAAAGGGACTTATCTAAGAAATAGAAGAAGATCAAAAGCTATAAACAGTAAAATGACAACAAACTCACAACTATGAACAACTGAACATAAAAAGCAAAAGCAAAAACAAACAAAGCAAACAACCAGAACAGGAACAGAACAACAGACAGAGAGAGAGAGAGATCACATGGAGGGTTATCAGCAAGGAGGGGGAGTGGAGAGAATGGGGGAAAAGGTTTAGTGAGTAAGAAGCATAAATGATAGGTAGAAAATAGGGGGAGGTTAAGCATAGTATTGGAAATGGAGAAGACAAAGAACTTATTGTATGACCTATGAACATGAACTAAGGTAGGTGAATATGGGTATAGGGGGGTGTGGGGCAAAGGGAATAAAGGGGAGAAAAAAATGGGACAACTGTAATAGCATAATCAATAAAATATATTAAAAAAGAAGACCCTTTAACATTTCATATATACTGGTTTGGTGGTGACAAACTGCCTTAGCTTTTTCTTGTTTGGGAAGCTCTTTGTCCTTCAATTTTAAATTATAGCTCTGCTGGGTAGGGTCCTCACTTGGTTGTAGGTCCTCACTTTTCATGACTTGGAATACTTCTTTACAGCCCCTTCTAGCCTGCAATGTACTTTTGAGAAATCAGCTGATAATCTTACGGGAGTTCCCTTGTAGGTAACTAAGTTTTTTTTTTTCTCTCTTGCTGCTTTTAAGATTCTTTCTTTGTCTTTAACCTTAGGCATTTTAATTATGGTGTGTCCTGGTGTGGGCCTCTTTGGGTTCATCTTGTTTGGGACTGTCTCTGCTTCCTGGACTTGTATGTCCATTTCCTTCACCAAAATTGGGAAGTTTCCCTCATTATTTTTTAAAACAGATTTCCAATTTCTTGCTCTTTTCTCCTCTTTTTGGCACCCCCATGATGTCAATGTTGGAATGCTTGAAGTTGTCTCTGAGGTTCCTTACACTATCCTCATTTTTTTGGATCTTTTCTTCTTCTTGTTCTGATTGGTTGTTTTTTTGCTTCCTTATGTTCCAAATCATTGATTTTATTTTCAGCTTCATCCACTCTACTATTGTTTCCCTGTAAATTGTTCTTTATTTCAATGAGATATCCTTCATTTATGACTGGATCTTTTTATGCTGTTGAGGTCCTCACTGAGTTCCTTGAGCATATTTATAAACAGTGCTTTTAATTTGCATCTTACAGATTGCTTATCTCCATTTTGTTTAATTATTTTTCTGGAACTTTGTGCTTTTTTTTAAATTTATTTTTTATTTATTGTTTTCTTTCTTTTGGCTTATTTTTTTTACCTCTTAATTTTGGCAGCCTCCCTGTGCTTGTTTCTATGTATTAGGTAGAGTAGCTACAGTTTTCAGGCTTGATAGAGTGGCCCAAGATAGTAGGTGTTCTATAGGGTCAAGCATTACTGTCTCCCCTGTCAGCAAACCTGGATGTTTAAGGTGCATCCACCATGTGAGCTGTGTATACCCTCCTCTTGTAGTTGAGCCTTGATTGCTGTTGGCACATCCAAGGTTAGCCACTACCTATGTTCTGTCCTGGGTGACACAGCATAAATTACAAAGTGATATGCAGATGGCTGCTACTTGTGCTGTGCTAGAGGTGCCAGGAGAGTCCAAGCTGTGAATGAAGGCCAGCTGCTGCTAGTTCCAGGCCTGGGGCAACTTAGAAAGAGCTACAGGGCTCACTGAAGCCAATGCTGCTTGTTTGAGAGAATTTAGGAAAATCTGAAACATGGGCCAAGAGAAGCCATTTGTATGGAAAAGCCATTGGAAACAGCTTTGGTGGGCGTGAATTTTGGGTGGGCTAGGGCTTCAGAGAATCACCAGAGTGGGGAAAACAGCGTGATCCAGGTTGATAGAGTCTCAGAAATGGTGTCTGCCTGCTGGGTCTCTGTGTGAGGAAGGTTCAGAAAAGGAACAATGGTCTCTGCCAGCACTTCTGTTTGGTAGAAAGCTGCCCCCTCTCCCTGGCTCTTGCCTTGATGTCAGACAGTTCAGTTCATCCTCGTATGTCTCTGATGTCTTCTCATCTGCTGCCCCAATGCTGGAGCCCAGAGGGAGTGAGTTTGAGTATGTCTGTGTGTGGACCCCTTAAGAGGAACTGCATGGGATTCCAGCAGTTTCTGTCTCCCACAGTCTCAATCCCCACTGGTTTTTAAAGTCAGAAGTTATGGAGACTTATCTTCCTGGCACTGGAACCCTGGGCTGGGAGGCATGGTGTGGGACTGGTATGCCCTGCTCCTGAAATATCCCTCCAGTTTTTGTCTGCCACCCATGGATGTGGGATCAGTCCATTCTGCATCTCTGCCCCTCCTACCAGTCTCAATATGGTTTCTTCTTTAGTTCTGTAGTTGTAGGGCTTTCATTCAGCTCAATTTCTGATGGTTCTGTATGATGGTTCTATAGTTTAGTTGTTTTGATGTGATTGTTCAGGGAGGTGAGCCATATTTACCTATGTCACCATCTTGACTGGAGACCCCCTTCACTTTTTTTTTCATTCATTGAAAACAGAACTCTTAGTTTCCTGCTTCAAATCTATCCTTCTTCAGTCCTTCTCATTTCAGTCAGTGGTACTGCCATCCAATAATTTTCCTAGGTCCAGAATTTTGAAATTGTTTTTGATTCTTCCCTTTCTAAAATAGACCCCATCAAGTTCATCAGCAAGCCCTATTTAATTAATATATAATTTGTGAATGATGGCTCTTTCTATGTCTGCTACAATCATATTCCAAGCCACCTAAACATCAAATGCCTGAAACACCCTAACAGTTCTCCCTGTCTTCACTTTTCTCTTGCCATCTCTTTGTCATATGGTGCCCAGAGTAATAAATCTAAAATGAAACCATGAAACTTTTGGGATAAAAATGTGCTTTCCTCTTTCACATTATCAAATGTTTAACTTTCTTCCTAGTTACCTAAGTTTCTGCTTCCTTGGAGATGATTTTTATTGTTGCTGAAAGAAATATGAATAGAGAAAAAATGTATTTTAAGCTTTTGAAATAAAAAGTAGGGCTTTACAACAAGAAAACAGCTTTGCAACCAAAACTATCTTGACATAGACATTTTCAGATTCCTGTATCATTCCCTTGGATATGCCAAACCTAAAGAAAAAGGCTCATAAAGTTCTCCCATGAAAAGAACAGTTGGGATAAAATGGGAGGTCAGAAGAGCTATGATGGTTTGAAAATCAATTTTTCATTAGCTTTATTTTTTAAATATCCTCAGGATAAAAGAAAGATCTGAGACTTTCTATGATAAAAATATGAATGCATCTCACCATTGTGCTTAACTTTTCTTCACATTCAAGTCATGCTAACAGAGACAATAAAAGTTAATATGACAGCCATGTCTGCAAACATTGTCTCTCACCAAGTTTTCTGGGGAAGAAGCACTATGACTCTTCTCCACTGTGCAAACTCGCTGGCATGGTAGATGCTTGACGATGTAAATTCCTGACAACTTGGCATACTTGGAAGGCATTCCTAGAAGAGAATCAGGCAAAAATTAAACAGCTTATATTTCTTCCAGGGGCAATATGTTTACTTGCTCCCCATAAGTGAAAAAGACCTGAAGGAAATCTAATGTCATATTAACCATTTGCAATGTGATGCAATCCATGATTTTTCCTTTTGTGAAGCTAAAATATTTGGGAAATGATTAAAATGAGATGCCACAATGGAATTAAATGTCTTTGAAATCTCACATGTAAAAATAGAAATGGATTAGGATCCATTTTTTGACCTGTTATTATAACACTGGCATTTTGTAAAATTATTCTATTCACTATGATATTTATGCATTTTTTCAATGTTAGATTATCAGTGTAAAGTAAAGGAATACATTTGATTCTAAGAAAGTAAATCTATGTATTTCCTTTTTTTAAGGCAAGAGAAACCATGTTCTTTATAAAATCTATGTACAGGTAAAGAGACTTAGAACAGATGAAGACATGCTATAGGGAAAGAAGAAAGAGACATGTTTATAGAAGAAGAAGGTTAGAGAAAATAATATTCAAAACAGCATGATAGAGTATCCAGTCCTGAAGTTATTCCCATTTTTTTCATTTTCAATTATCCTTTAGTATCTGATAGTGCAGAATATGGGATCCTTATAATTTGCTGCTGACCTTATGTCAATTCTGTAATAAATAACATTGTTCCTTTTCAACCACACCTAAATTTTTAGAATTGCAATTCTTTGCTTCCTGTCCAAAAAGGAAGAGGCTACCTATCACCAGCTTTAGAGAAAATAAACCTACCTCTTGGACAAGGTGCCAGGTGAGGCCGTGGTTGGTTGAATACTCTAGTTTCACCTGGTTGTCCATATGTGGGGTGTATTTCTGGCCACAGCCCATCACCAAGCTGAACTGAATCATATAGGATGCTCCTATCTGCATTGATTGGGTTTCCACATAGCGCATACTTGAGGCAAGTTTAGAATCTCCTGTAAAACTGAAAGATAGAGATAGAAATCAGAAAATCAAAAGCAGAAATGGATTAGGGAAAAATTAAGCTCTTCACTTTATATCATATACCAAAATAGTTTCATTTTACTTATTTAAACCTTGCAAGTTCTAGAATATATTTCAGTTAATCTAATAAATGCAATTTAAAACCTATTAAAGGTACTATATATTAAAATAGAGAATACTTAGAGTTGTCAAATGTACTTGAAAATGGGTACTCTACTCACTCACATATTGTTCATGAATATAAGCCCTTTGACTTATCAATCTCACTTCTTGGAATCTATCCTAGGAAATAAGCCTAAATTCAAAGTCAATTTTATAAAATATGATGAACATTGCTGGTTTGCTGATATTAGTAATTGGTAATCATCACAATGTCAAACTATAGGGAAAATGGAATGCTTAAGTAAACTGGTATAGCCACTTGGCAGAGTATCTGTATTTCAAATATTTATGAAGGTAATTAATCAAATTAACATGCATATGATAAATTAAGTTTAAAAAATCCACAAAATTATGCATAAAGAAAATTCACCAGAATATTTTCGGTGGCTGTGTTTGGTGGTGGAACACATTTTCACTGTAGTTAATGCATCATTTGCAATTTTTAGCAGTATTACAAAATAAAAGAAATCAACATAGAACAAAAATGCTTTTAAGCTGTACAGGCACAAATTTATCTATACTTTCAAGTAGGCAAAAAATCCTGAATGCTTCTCCCTCTGAGGAATCAATGGTTTTTTTTTTTTTTTAGCTTCAAGTGTTAAATACTGTTTCTCATACCCTTTGCTCAGAACAGTAATAAGAGGCAGTCAACCAAGCTTCACTTGATTTGTTTAAAAAATAATTATTTTCACAATTAGTCCCTTGTAAATTTCTCCCTGCTGAGATGTTTAGTGTCTCTTAAATTCTATAGAGACAGAAAGAACTGTTGTATTTTATAAAGATTGCCTGCACCTCACTTTTGCATGGTAACAAATTAACAACTTGGTTGAAGGGAAGAAATATTCAAATCTGAGGAAAAGTGTGTGCTCTATGAGCTATCCTGAGCTTCTAAAAGTGCTAAGGCATCAAGAAAGGAGCAAGATAAAAATTATATAAAAGGACAAGAGGTGAAATGAAAACAATTGAATAGTGACAAATTTTTTACTTAGCATGAATTTCTCCACTGGTACTTGTGGCATATACTGTTGGGTAGGCAGATCCAGCTGCCATCCATGGCCTCTTTTCTTCTCATTTACCACCTAGGGATTGGTCTATGTCCACAATGAGTTCTCACGAATGGGACATAAGTAAAAGAAGCTAGGTGGATTCACTCATTCAGCTTTAAAATAAGCCTTTTAAAAGACATAGATGGATTTGGATGGCATGCTGTTTGCCTGTTGCCCTTAATATCTTCCTTCCTACCTATTAGGCTGCAGGCAGCTTGTGACAATAGTGGTACAGCATTCAGATTAAGTCTCTCAACTGAGATGGCAGAGCAGAGAGCCTGTGTCCTTGAGAGCCTTGTTAATCTGCTTACCAGCCCTGGACCACATATCCTACAACTGCTCGTTACAAATGAGAGATGAGCCTCTTTACTTGGGTTTATGCCATGGTCAGTATTTTCTGGTTGTTTTTGTTGTAACTTAGAGCTGAATTTGTTTCTAACTGCTACACCTGCCATACATCATGGTACCATATGATACATGTCCTGATATCTTAATATGAAGCGAAATGACACATGAAAAGCACAGACGTCTATGCCTTAAAATCTTGATCATTCATCGTACAAGTTCACTTGGCTGTTTACGATTTATTTAACACTGGCTGAAAGCCAGTAATATTGGAGCTATTTTTTTTTTCCTTCTGAGAGCTCTGATGCTCAAACTCAGTTGGAGTTTTAGGGGGCAGAATCTCACAGACTGCTATCTTTTAATTGACAAAATGGCTCCTCTTTGCTACTTGTCTAAGTAATGATATATTTATAAAGGCAAAAATGAAGCTGAACTTATTATCTTTTATAATCATATAAATAAAAAAGAATGGTCCACATCCACATTCTGGGAAAAATGTTCTGGAGACAGAATGCTTTGGGAATTATACAGCTTAGTTTTAGTAATGTTGATTTCCAAGATAAAGAATAAAGGAACAGTTAAAAAGCTCTTGCATCTAATTACAAAATTTAAGGAGAGAATGAGAATAACTCTTTCCACTAGGACAAGGGCATTTTCATTTCCACCTTCCTATGTCTTCACATTTCTGCCCTAAGAAGGCCAGAAGGCTATCAGTTATGACCTTGGTAAAATGGATACTTAACCCATGGTGCAGCTCCTGTGCCTCCCTCTCCCTTGCTTCTTTTTACGTATTGCTGAGCATCTGTTTTCCTGACCAGGTTGGAAGTCTCTCACATGCAGAGACTACATCTTGTTTATCTCTGCATCCCCTACAGCACTCAGAACCTTGTGATGGTGGATGCAGGACATTATGATTTTTCAACAGCTGGATTACCTCATTTGATCCTTGAGTCAAGACCATTTGGAAGACATTAGAGATCCTTAACATTGTATTATGGAGAAGGAAAACTGAGAGGCTGAGTTGCTGGCCCCAGGGTCACACAGACTAAAAACCTGGAAACTAGGCCTTCTGATTTCTACTTTGATATCCTTTCCACTATGTCAAGCCTATGAAGGGCACTTAAAGAATGTTAAATAAAATGAGCACATGAGGGAGGTCTCTCAATTGGGAAAAAGGCAAGTTTTAGTTACAGGCAAAATGTTAGTTACACTGTAATGAACACAGACCAGGTTTTGAGGTTACCCTCGCCCTTTCTGCATTTCCCCAGAGCCTCTTTGCCATCTCTAGAAAAAAGGCTCTTTTACATGAAAGGCAGCTATACATAACCAAAGTGAGTGGGAGCATGAGCTCTGCAGAGCTCATTTCCAGAGAAAGAGGAGAGCAACACAAAGCTGTTCTTGGTTTGATGCTGTTCAGAAAGTTCATCTGCAGAAGGACATGTGAATAAATCTAAGCATCTCTAATGGCATCATTTTGGGAATTTTGTCCTTGTGATCATTAAAGAAGTATTTTCTTGAGTTGATAGAAAAACTTACTGATATTGTGGTATTAAAGGTGGCATTTTAACTCATTTGTTAATTATATAATATTATATCTAAAAAAGAAATAAACATAATTTTAGTAGATTATATAAATTTACTTTTATTGGAAAAAACAATCTGACAACATAGAAGCATTTCTTAAAGTAAAAAAGTCTGCAATTCTACTACATAGAGATTACTGCTGCTAAAATTTTGGTATAAATACTTTCAGACTTTCTTATGCTCACACACAGATGATATTCACACATACACACTCACATTTCTTTCTTTAAAAACAATTATAAAATCACAATCAATCTGCTCTATTTTCACTTTACAATATTTTATTGCTATCTTTCCATGTGGAAAAAATACGACAAGGCACTGTCAGTTTTAAGAAAGAAGGCCAATCTCCAGTTATGGAAATCTTTGGAGGTTGTTTCCATCTTTCACTGTTATAAACAACACTTCTGTAATATACATCTTTGTATATCTTGTATGTTTGTCTAATTATTTCCTTAGGATAAATTCCTAGAAGCAGAATGACTTGCTCAAAGCAAATTTTAAAAATGAACACACTGGCAAGTTGCCCTGCAAAAGGCTTGTACCAACTTTCATTTACCAAGAACATTACTAATGACTGAGTTGCCAATTCTTACCACTTGTCAATGCTAAACATTGATGGTTATTTCCATTTTAGCTATTCTCTGAATATAGTATTTTACTATACATTTCTTTGATTATTAAAGAATTTAAAATGCTACTCATGTTTATTGGTTATTTATGGTATGTGTGTTTTATGTATGTGTAGTCTTTTCATGCACTTAATCCATTTTTAAATTGAGATTTATCTTTTTCTTACTTATTTGTAAGAGTTTTTCACATATTGGCATAGACTTGCATAGTCTGTCATATATGTTGCAAATATTCCCCTGCTCCCAATTTGTTGTCATATTTTGTTTTCAGGAAGCCCCTGAACTCCAATACAATTAAAAAATTTTTAACTGGTGGCCCTGACCACTGTAGCTTAGTTGGCTGGGTGTTGTCCAGCAAACCAAAAGGTTGCCAGTTCAATTCCCAGTTGGGGCACATGCCTGGGTTGCAGGTTTGGTCCCCAGTTGGGGACCAATACAAGGCAACCAATCAATGTTTCTCTCTCACATCAAGAGAGAGATGTGAGAGAGAGATGTTTCTCTTCCTCTCTTTCTCCCTCCTTCTCTCTCTAAATATAAATAAAATCTTTAAAAAATTAGAAGAAAGAAAAAAATTAAGTAGTGGAATATATGACTTTTATGGCCCCTGTTTTTGGTGTCATGTTTTAGTGGTATCTATTGAGATTGCCTCTGAGCCTAGTTCATAAACATTTTTGGCAAGTGTCCAATGGACATTGAAAGGAATATATATGTGTATTGTGTGTATATATATGTATATGTACATATGCATTTTTTAATTTGTGGGGTACAATTTTTAAAATATATTAAATAATCCTTGTTAATTACTTCCATACTTTTGTCTAGTTCCTCACTTGTTTTTGGTTTGCTTGATCCATCAGAACCTTAAACAAAATATTAAATTCATACTCTGAATTATGATGTTGTAATCTTCCTTTTATAATTCTAACTGGTTTTGCATTATGCTTCCGGTTCTACAGATTTCAGTTTTGAGGACTGTGCTTGTTTGTCTTCCTATGGACCTCTGAGCCCCATGGCACCATCTTTCTTACTGGTTTCTAGCCCCAGCTTCAGACTAAAAGAGTTTAGTGGGGCCAGGGGTAAGGGAGACACTTAACTTTCACTCTACTCTCATCAACATATTTTCCTCCAATGCCACTTCTTTTAGAAGTTCTTTCAAGTTTCAACTTCCAGATATGGCATTTTCTCTGTTATATTGCCTAGATCACCTAAATAAAACATATGGGTTTAACATATTATCTTCTATGAAAAGTTGATTAATTTCCCCCTTGTTTTCTTTACTGTATTATCTGAAGCAGTATCTCAACTGAACTAATTCTCTATATAAGAACTTTCCAGATACCAAATTAATTTTATGAAAACCATTTTTACTCACTTCATTCAATCTGTAGCTTTAAACAAATTGGAATTTCTGCACATATTGCATTTTGTCATGTGTTTATTCAATGCTTCATTTAAAAAGTCCTTATGGATTTCTAAGTGGCTAGACTAGTCTTTGTTGAGTTGGCAATTGAAGGTATTTTGGAATACATGTCCTAGTTGACACTTATTTTAGGTTCCTTTTATATTTTTGTTCCCAGCACCTGCTTCATTTTGCTTATCCTTACCATTCCTAGTTAAAGTACATAGTTTATATTTTTGGGTTCTTCATTCTCATTTCCATTTTCTCAGCTTAGAAATTTACACACAGTTCTTCAAGTCAGGAATAGAATCTTACTTTAAGTTAGATAAACTCTTAGGTGATTAAAAAACATAAGTTGAGCTGCTTGGCTGCTGTTGATTCAGCTTTGACAGAATGCAGCCTCTTTGAAAACAAAACTCATAAAATTGGGCACTTAGCAGTTTTCTCTAATGGGTCAGATAACTTCACATGTGAGAGATAGAATTTGGTGTAATCTGTCTCCTAAGTTATAGACTCAGGCTGTTAGTAAACAAGGGCCATTCCAAAAATGAGCACTGTCTTCTCTTTCTTAAGCAGTTATATGCCCCTGAAGGAGCACTACTGCAGGCCAGGTGGGTGGACCAGACTCCGGGCTCCTCCATCCTTCGTTAGGACCCCATATGTGAATCTGCAGCTGTCACCAGTCTGTCTCCTGTGGAAGTAGCCCAATTCTCCCAAAGTCTAGAGGCCAGCAGCTAATTCCAATAACTTCATAAAAAACTAATTATTAAGTTTATAAAAATTTGTTGGTAAGGCATAATTATTTCAAAGATTTCTCTCAAGTGTCAGTTGAATCTTTATTTGCCCACTTAACATTTTAAGGAAATGTTCAGCAGCTGGAGTAAACTGTATTTTTTTTTAAAGGGTAATCTCTGCTGGGTAAAAGTTTGAGTGGGGAGTTGGCACAAAGCTGTCAGGCCTGTGGTCCCCAAAGAGAGACAAGGGAAAAAGGAAGTCTGAAGGGCAAAGAGGGGACCTACTGTCAGAGAGTGCAGAGTCTAAGGACCCAGGGGAAAATAACTTCTTTCAGCTCTTGTGGTGTCTGCCAGTCTCTTGTCAGGAACCTGTGGGTGTGAGTGAGTAGTTAAGTTGTCAGGGGCCCTTTCATGAACAATACTTCCCTGTTACTTGGGAGGAGAAGAATCAGAAGAGCTTTAGTTGTTTCTGTTAAAAACTTCAGATCATCTCAGATTTTTGGTTATCCAGAATCTCCTTACTCCTTTTATTTTTACTTTGCATCCATATTAGCTCCAGAATCAACTGTGATTGACATAAACTTGCTCAAACCACATTTACACTATTTATAACGAGAACTTGCCTTTTCAACATATTCCTGTTGTCTTGCTCCTCACTGGGCCATGTAGTTAGGCCTGATAGCCCTGACTGAAATGTTTAGCATGGAGGGAAGAGGTGAGGTGAGAGAGAAAAACCTTGAGGAAACTTTGAAATTCTCTTTTTCTTTATCCTTCCAACTATTTGCAGCCATGTTTATTTTTTTCAGCATGGATTAAAGCAGAGCCATTTAAAGTCTTTTTATGGATCTTCATACTTTTAATTTTAGGAACTCCATTCATACTGTAACAGGGCATAGTCAAGGGGGGCCCCTGAATTTGGATTTGTAATGGGGTCCAGAGCTCAGGGTGTCCAGGAAATATATATATATATATATGATGTCCTCACTCCCACAAGTCTGAGCTGAGGGATGGGATGCATGGAGCAGGGCCCTTGAGAGCTGTTTTGAACAGCAACAGTTATGCAGTTAACCTCCAGAATGGTCATTTAACACATCTATAACCTTTAACTGGTTCATAGATATGTTAAATAGCTGCCGCCATGCTTTGAGCCAGGGGAATGGGAATGACTTTAACCCATGATGCAAGTGGGAGGCAACTCCTCCTGGTTACAGAGCCTGTGTGAGAGCTTGGAGATGATTGGCTCCATGCCATGGGGCCACACCTGCCTGGACTTACTATGGCAACCTAGCAAAGCTGGAAAAATATGGAAATGCTGGCAGGTGTAACTGATTGTGGGAGGAGTCGGAAATGGTGTTACAGAGGATGATGGCAGTGGGATTTAAACCCAGGCATGGCAGCCATGCTGGGGTTTTTTGGGACCATGTGGCTTTGGTGAAAGTTTGGACTGTGCAGCTTTAGGGTGCTCCCTTTTTGCCACATGGCTTAGGAAGCAGGAGAGACTTTGCCTGGAACAAAAGTGGTGAAAGGATTCTTGCTGGTGGGCCATGAGAAGTTGCCATATGGTTTTGGATTAACTAGAGATCACGGCGGCAACACAGCTGATGGTGCCGGAAGCTGCCTGAACCACGGACTTCTACTTCTCTTCCTCAGATACGGTACCCTGGCCTGGGCAAAGGGGAGAAGGAAGGACTGTGTGTTTGTGGGTATTCTAAAGGACTTTAGTATTTTTAATGAAGACATTAAATCATTACTCTAAGTCTATATAACTTTTTAAATAAATAATCCCTTTGCTTTTCACCAGTCTCTGGCATTGAGAGACATTTTTGTCTGGTGGTGGGCAAGGTGAACCTAATACTGGGGGTGGGTAACCTGTGGAGAACAAGGGTGGGTCCATTTGGTAATAGCATATCATTCACCTCCCCACCCTCCCACCCTGGGTCTGTTCTGTAACAATACATCATAGCAAACATATTGAAATGCACTCACATCCCACATTAAATATGTACTTTTTGTTGGAAAAACTTTCAAGTGGATCTTACAATTTTGCCTTTAAATTTTACTTGGCTTCTAGTGATGCATATATTATACATTTGGCTGTGATTCCTCAGCATACTCCAAAAAATATTTTCAATAATATAAAATTTGTGAATATTTAGATTTGGCAATTATTGAAGCTAATTATGTTTTATAAATATCAAATTATCATTTATTAACTTTATTTCTGCAATTTTCTTATCATTTTTGAGACAGTATTCATTTTTCTAATCCTTGGATTTTTCCAGTCCTCTGGAAAGCTTATGTGCCCTGGCACTTTGCCCAAGATGACTAATAAAATAACTTTCTAGAAAGAAGCATAGCTAATGCAAAGGTACTGAAAGAGGAAAAAACTTGGCTTGTTGGAGCAGCAAGAAGGAAGACTGATGTGGTTTGAGTAGACTGCATAAAAGTCAGGAGAAGCCAACCAGACTAGATGACTCATGGCCTACCTGGGAGATTTTGTGGACCACTCTCCATAGAAAGTAACTGTCTCAGCCACACATACCATATACCAGGACTCAAAATAGTCAAATGTAGATTTCTCTAACTAATTTAATTGTATGTTCTCTTACTCTGAAATATCACTTAGCTACTTAGTCCAAAGGGAGATTTTTAGGGAAATTTAACTTTGGAGAAATAAATGACTCAAAAATAAACTGTCTGGGTATCAACAGGCTATCCATCTTGGAACATAGCCATTTTATCCATTCATTTGGAAGATCCTAAGACTTTGTCTACCAATATATGTCTTCAAGTAGTCCATTTCTCCACTGCCATCATCCTATTCTTAGCACCATTACAAGCACATGCAGGTGGCACCATTAGCCTCTGAGCTGAGCTCCCTCTACTGCATCTCTTATTACCTTCTGTTCTCTACATAGCAGCTCCAATTACTTTTAAAATATAAGTGTGAATACATCACTCCTTTGTTCCAAATTATCCACTGGGGTCTCATAGTACTTAGAATAAGATCCAAAATCTTTATGTTGCTCTATAAGGCCCTAACATAACCTTGTTCATTGTTTACCTCATGGCCTTGTTCTTGCTGTTCTCTCTGCCTGCAATACTTCCCTTGCACAGTTTCACATGGTTGTCTATCATCATTCTGGTCTTTACACTTATGCCTCCCAGGAGGGCTTCCCTGGCCATCTTACCAAAAGTAGTCTCACTTGACTTCTGCCACACAACACTCCATTCCCTTATCTTTGCAGCACTTACCAAAACCAGAAATATTATTATCATTGTTTACTGTTGTTATTCCCCTCTAGAATGTAACCTCCACAAAAGACTTTTCTACCTTCATCTAACACCAACTGCTACACATCCAGCACAAATAGTACCTATAGTGCAATTAGTAAACTGTTTAATGTATAAATTAGTTTATAAATGAATAAAAAATTTCAGGTAATAAAATCTTCATGAGGAAAAAGCCTAATAAATAGGTTCTATTTTAGAAAGTCACTTATCAACCTATTTGGGGTTATTCCATTGTATTTTCAATTTTATAGAGGCCTGGATATTGAAAAAACTTTTTTAAAATTTTTATTTCTCTCTTTTTGTAGTTGTTCAAGTACAATTGTCTCCATTTACCCCCCCACTGCTCCCACCCACCCCAGCCATCCCCAACTCCCACCCTTGATCTTACTCCCCTTTGGCTTTGTCCATGTGTCCTTTATACTTGTTCCTGAAAACCCTTCCCCCCAACCCCATTATCACCTCCCACTTCCCCTCTGGTTACTGTCAGTTTGTTCTTTATTTCAATATCTCTGGTTATATTTTGCTTGCTTGTTTGTTTTGTTGATTAGGTTCCACTTATAGGTGAGATCATATGGTATTTGTCTTTCACTGCCTGGCTTATTTCACTTAGCATAATGCTCTCCAGATACATCCATGCTGTCAGGAAGGGTAGGAGCTCCTTCTTTCTTTCTGCTGCATATGGTACATTTACACAATGAAAATACTCTTTTTATAGTTGTTGAAAATAATAGTGGCTTTTCAGTTTGTCACTCAATATAGCTACATTATTCATCTGCTAAGCTTCTTAGAATGATCACCTATTGAGAAACAGTAGCTGAAGTGGTTCTTGGGAGCCAGCTCACCCCAACTGACTTCCTTTTGCAGCACAGTTTAAGTTGACTTACTGTTCTTTTTAAGAGTCCTTGTAAAAATATAATCTTGAGAATAGTCTAGGCTTATTTATAAATTATTTAAAAGAACAAAATTTCTATGTAAGTTATAGATGAAAAATCTTAAAGAAATTTACTTGGATATTATTTTTTTTTCCTATAGGTAGGTTCATCTTATAAAGAGATAGTCAAGAATTTGTTTTTCTGGAACCTGAGGGATCAGGATTGTTTAAAATTTCAGCTAGGCACTAACCTGTTTACCAATGACACATCCCTGATATTATTATCAGGCAAATTCCTTGACTAGTTTCATAAGAACAGTCCAGAGCAATAAAGATTTGCATGTTGTAAAGACTCTTGACTCTTAACGCCTTCAAATACATATTCCTATTTTAAAAATTAACCAAAAAGTAGCAGAAGGAAAGGCAGACCCTCATGAAAAAATGTTTGGCCTGTTGCTTGCTAAATGTGTATTAGATCATTCGGTGGGCCTGCAAGTTCCCATTGATGCATGTTAGGTCTACACAAGCATGAGCTGTGAAGGTTTTCTTCAGAGCAACTAAGAAATCTTTTTGTGTTATCCATTACTACATATTACTATTGACTCCCATGGTTCTTATAACCTAGAAGTGCCAATGTTACAGATACTTTTGTCTATCTTAAAACACTTTTCCACTCATTATTTAGTTCTGCTGTGTTATTATATAACTATTACATAACACTACATTATTTGCTTTCTTTATTTGTTAATAGAATCACAGTACTATTTGCTGTCTGTTATTGCAAGTGAACTGTATTTAATTTATGTTATGAAATAAACAGTTTTTAAGATTTTTATTTTGCCTGGGTAACTCTTGCTTCTCATAAAATATACAAATTATTTTTTCTTGTCCATGCTTATAGATGCCCCATGAAATGCAAACATATACTTTTTGAATATCCTGAACACATAGTCATTTGTCCACTTCCTCTGACTGGGGCCACCCACCTTGCAGCTGTGCTCCTCTTATAACTCTACTTTCCTATATTGGCTGAGCTGACAATGCCACATGGGGCTGGTATGAAAAAGAGACTTCCAAAATCCTCCCATCACAACAGTACACATCACATGTCATCCTTTTTCCTGATGGCTTTTATCATTCACAGCTAATTTCATTTCTTACATGTTGCTCTTTCTCTCTGCTTCACAGCTTCCTTTAGGAAATTTCTCTTATTAAAAAATGACCCTAACATGACTAGTGATAGTGATTTGCTTGCAAAAAGAAAAAAAAGATAATTTTAATTAAAAAAATAGACATAACTAGAAATGAGTACTTTCTATTTTTATGCCAATGAAAGTACCTAGGAGGCCTTTTATATACTTTGACATTTAATTTTATATAATTTTATATACTTTAATTGTCTTTTAATTAAATCTGTTTTTCCTTAAGCACCATTAAATATAAATAAAATTTATAGTTTTCTTATATCATAATTTTTTACTCTAATTATTTTTTCTAGTTTTGTTGAGATATAATTGCTATATCCCACCATATCAGTTTTAGGTGTACAATGTAATAATTTGATATATGTATATATTGTAAAATAATTACCACAACACCTTTAGTTAACATTCATTGCCTCACACAGTTACTAAATATTTTCTCTTGTGATGAGAATTTCTAAGAGCTACTCTTAGAACTTTCAAATATACAATACACTACTGTTGACTATCATCATCATGCTGTACATTACATCCCCAAAACCTATAACTGGAAGTTTGTGTCTTTGACTACCTTCACCCAATTTGCTTAACCCCACACCTGAACTCGGCAACCACCACTCTATTCTCTGTATCTATGAGTTTGGTTTTTTTTCAAGGTCCATCCATCTTGTCACAAATGGTAGGACTTCCTTTTTATGGCTTAAATTTTTTCTATTGTGTAAATATAATACAGTTTCTTTACCCATTAATCCATCAATAAATACTTAGGTTATATCCATGTCTTGGCTATTGTAAACAATGCTGTCATGAACAAGGATATGCATACATCTTTTGTGAGACAGTGATTGTTTCTTTCAAATATGTTCCCAGACATAGAATTGCTAGATCATATAGTAGTTCTATTTTAATTTTTTTCAGGAACCTCCACATAGTTTTCCATAGGGGCTGCACCAATTTACATCCCCACCAACAGTGCACAAGAAATCCCTTTTCTCCACATCCTTGGAGAAAAGGCACATCATGATTACATTATCTAAGAGTAAAAATGAGGAGAGAATCTTAAAAGCAGCAAGAGAAAAGGAGACAGTTACCTAGAAATGAGACTATCAGCTGATTTCTCAAAGTAAATCATATAGGTAAGAAGGGTCTGGAAAGAAGTATTCCAAGTCATGAAAGGCAAGGACCTACACCTAAGATTACTCTATCCATCAAAGCTATCATTTAGAATGGAAGGGCAGATAAAGTACTTCCCAGACAAGGTTAAAGTTAAAGAAGTTCATCATCACCAAGCCCTTATTATATGTAATGTTGAAGGGACTTCTCTAAGAAAAAGAAGATCAAAACTATGAACAGTAGAATGACAACAAACTCACAGCTATCAACAACTGAACCTAAAAAATGACAAAAACAAAAGCAAACAAAGCAAACATCTAGAACAGGAACTGAATCACAAAAATGGAGGTCACATGGATGTTTATCAGTGGGAAGAGGGAGGAAAGAGAATGGGGAAAAGGCTACAGGGAATAAGAGGCATAATTTGTAGGTACAAAATAGACGGGAAGAGGTTAAGAATAGTATAGAAATGGAGAATCCAAAGAACTTATGTGTACAACCCATGGACATGAACCTGGGGAGAGGGAATGCTGGTAGTAGGGGTTCCAGGGTGGAGGGCAATAAAGAGGAAAAAATGGGACAACTGTAATAGCATAATCAATAAGATATACTTAAAAAAGAAAAATGTGCTCTAAGATGATACATTGTAAGGTGATTTATAGCATATTGACTGTAGTTCTTCTAATGAAAAGGTAATTGTCCAAGTTTCCCTGGAGAATACTCTCAGTAACAACAATCCATGCTCATGGAAAGTCATGAGTTAGGAAATGAGAACCAAATGAACTTACAACTCTGAAAAGTCAATAATAATTAATTTAACAGCAGATATTTGTAGAGATGTGTATATATTTCAAAATTTCTCTTGGGAGAAACAAAGTCATTGAAGGTCACAGACCACTTACTTAACATGTTCAAAGAATTTTTACTTAATAAGATAATATGATCTAAAGGTTTTGCATTAAAAGATAACTTGTTTTAGGACTAGGAGGTTATAATAAATAGTTGGTCACTACCATTATTTGTATTTCAATATTGGAGCAAGTATTTATGAGAAACATTCCTAAAGTGAGTTCACATTGAACTTGGACAATCTATTCCTCAAGAGCAGTAGAGAGAAAACAGTGTTATTAAAAGGAGTTTTAATCTGATTCACTGGCTAAGAAAATGGGAACAGTTTGAGGTCTTCCATGTTGTTTCATTTTAATAAGCAGCAAGCATTTTTCATGTCCTTATTAAAGCAGTTAGTGTTTTTCTCTAGTCTCATTATCACTGCCAGAGTACTCTCTCTGTTGTTTCATAACCAGGACAATTCCTTTTCATTTCAGAGAAGATCAGAAAGTCAAATCTGATTGCTCACATGTGGTTGTTAATAAAACTCCTATTGTGCTGCTCAAGGTACCCATGGGGATTGTACAGTTATTTATATTTTCAGATGGTTTTCTATAATTATTATGATTGTACTTTCACAAAGAAAATGTATCTCCACCAATTAAAGCAGTGGTGGGTTAAGAATATTCATCAGACTATGTGAAAGGGTAGGGTTTTTGATCAAAGCACAGAAATTAAATTGCTGTTACCATGCATTCAGCCCAAGTGTTAAATTAAAATGCTCAGCAACTTTGGAGTTTATTCAAGCAGATGTTAATTATTTTTGAAAATAAACATGACACAGGACTTGCATTTATGACATGACTTGTTGTATTAAAAGTGCTGAAAAATGACTACATAATTTGGGGGGATGTAGTTTATGGTATATGGCCAATTTGATTACTGTTAATCCAGGTCAGCTAAAAATTTCAATCACAAAATTCCAAAAAAATCTTATTTTGGTTTATATCTTTGTATATTCTTTGCTTCACCCCTTCATTTTCTTTGAAGGCTCCAGGACTAAGAAAGAGTATCCATGAAAAGAAGCATCTGAGGCTATCAAGTAGAGAAAACCTACTTTGTTGTATAGAAATTTTATTGTATCTAGTTTGACAGTGCTTGCAGCAAAAGTGATCAACTTTACTTCCATTCCATTAGCTGTCATCCTGATGCTAGACTTTTAGCCTGCTGTGTGTGAGATGTGACTGTCGTGCACAATATCCATCAAAAGTAATTTTCTGTGCAATGGTGTGTAAAATTTACCTCTAATTATGATAAGATCACTTATGGGTCACTTATGATATGCTCTCTGAAAACGAGAATAGCTTTCGGCAATATTCATCTGAGAAATTAAATTGGTTTGACAATGACCCAATAGAAAGTAAATGTCTCTTAGAAAATTATTTCTCACTCATATTTAAAGTCCTAAAGAAATCCAGAGATAGGAGGGCAGTATGCACAGAAGGCTATGAGTTTTAAATTTATGCAGATTTGAGTTTTAATCCAGGATTTCTGAGCCTAGAGGGCCCTACATGATCTAGCCTCTGCACATCTCTTGGCTTCTCTTCCTGACATTTGCTACCTGAGCTCCATCACCTCTGATCTCCTTCCTAGCCCTTGAACATGCCATGTCCACTCTTGTTTTGGGGAGTCTTTGACCACAGAGTTTCCTGTTGTTGGACTGCTGTTCCTTCAGATCTTCATGTGGCTGGGAATTCCTTGTTCTTTCACTTTCCAATCAGTGAAATGTATCATATCCACTATTTGAACTATCAGAACATAGCTTCTTCCTCTCTACTTAAAGTAGTCAACCCCTGACTCAATCACTATTGTGTCATCCCAATGCTGTTCTTGAAGCACTAATCATAGTCTTAAATTATTTATTTACTGCTTAATGTATTATATAATTAAATTTACCCAATGTATAATTAAGTTTGCATATAACCATAGTGGGGAAAATATTTCAGAATGGAAGGTATATAATGACTGGTATATCCCCAAATCTTGAAACCCCACTGACATTAGCTAGCTGAGTCACTGATCCAAAACTGCTGAAAAATGGATTAAAAAGGAGGTCCTCATTAACAAACTAGGGATGGAAAAACTTCTTGGACTTTATGTAAAACAGCATCAAAAAAGAACTAATTACTAGAAAAGAGAACTAATTATTATTTCACTAAAATAGCATTAGAGTGATTTCACATTTCATTATGATCATGGAGGGTCTCCATGAAGAAAGACTATGTTATTCACTTTAGTTATCAACACTTTTTGGGTTAAGTTTTTATATGTAATGGTAGTAAATAAAAATGATATTAAAAATATGGTGAAATTTTGTATTTATTTAAATCTATCAGTATTTTTAGTCTTCCTTCCCAAGATACCATACTTGTAAACATAATAATAACTTTTCAAATGGTTCATGTGCAGTAAATATTTGTCAACAAATGATTAAGTGCTCAATGTACTGGAAGATCCTACTTGTGTTCTAATCCTCAATGCAAACTGTAACAACAACAAGAAGAAAGATAAAATCCTTACCACAGGGTCCAGTCATGGCCACAGTAGGGCTGTACATTTCCAAGGTAGAATCCCAGAGACTGAGTGACCTCCACAAGATTGGTAAAATCAAGGCTAATGCTGTTGAAAAGGACAGATGTCATGATGATCTCATCAATAGCCCATACATCTTCTCCCTGGGAAGAATGATATGGTTGCCACCATCTGAACTGAATCCCAAACTGTCTTGCATCATGTGGTAATTCTACGGAGATTATTCTAAAGGAGAAAAAATAAAAATTTAGATTACTTTGACATCTTAAAATACAGTCACAGCAGGGTTTTCTTCCACTGTATAGTACTTTAAAAAAATAGTTCTTCCACTATTACATTCTTCTGAGATTTTCAATTCCCTGTTTGACTCCAACAAAGTCTTCTAAACACATCTAAAAGTGTGACTTTGCTTTTCTTCATCTGCTCTCAGAAAAGCTAACTCAGTATTAGTAAAACACAGTTCTCAAAGTGGTAGCATTCATCTCAGTCTGGTAAAGGATCTTTGGTAGCTTATTACACAAATTAGAGTTTGGGGCTAGTTGGAATTGTGGCCCTTCCTTATTCCCATGAGTTTAGCACAGAGTGCAAGGTCACTTGCTGTGTCATGCAGCTATGACAACAAACCTTTATCTGACAAATGGGGAAGAAAATTAAGAATAATATCTAATTTCCTGGAGCAATTATTGTACACGGCAGCAGAAACCATACATTAATTGTCACTGCAATGACATCTGCTTGAAAGCTCCATAAATCACAGTAGCATGCTGCTTACACCCATGCACAAGGTGAGATGTGAAGCAAATAGCAAATGCAACATTTGTCTCCGTCAGTGTGCAATCAATGACCAGGAGAGGTGTTTGCAATAAATGCACACTGAAGGGGCTGAATCTTTTTCTAGTGAGCAAGGAAAAACTCTCAAGACAGGTGACTAGTTGGATAATTTAGAAATAAATTATTTAAAAATTGTAATGTTTGAGGATGATTTATTAAGAAATTAGATTAATTTTAATATTTGTATTATATTATCTTTAGTTATTGTGTAAAGAAATGTCATATTTGAAAATGTAATTTTTATACACTGAAAGTTATTAAAATATTTATTTTCTCTTTAAATAATTTGTACATGAAAATATGGATATAATAACATGACCATCACCATTGATTATACAAACTACTAGTAAGAAACTAGTAGAACTTTTTGCAACATGAGAAAGCATACTTTATAAATAATAAAAATATCGATATTCAAATACAAAAGTATAAATTAAAAAACAGTTCTCAAGGTAAAAATACATAGCTATAATATGTTTATGGCTTTTAAATACTTTTCATGTCTGCTGAATTATTTTTTACCAATATGAATTTGTTAAAAGAGTAACATTTATTTATTTTAATAATTTCCAACTTAATTTTTCTAAATATTGACTTGTTTATTTAATATCAAATAAGCATATTATTAATATTAACATCAAATATATAGAATAAGACAAACTATATTTAAGCTGACTCAACAATGAAAACATACATTAATTTAATAATTTAATTTATCATTATTAAAAATTATAATTCTCCTTTATATTGATAAATAAAAGCAGTTACTATTCTGCCTGATGAAAATATAATTTTTAAAAATAACAACTGAAGAGTAGAATTTCTTGGGTGACTTTACAGGAAAATAAAATGCATATATGTGTATAACAACAGTAATTGAAGATACCAATATTTTCCCTGGCAGAGATACTAAGACTGTGGGTCTGTAACCAGACTCTTGGGTAGAGTCCCCACTCTGACACCTAATGGTTAGTAACTTTGCAGCTGCAAGGAAGGTACTTAACATCTGTGTGCTTCAGCATCTTCATTTGTGAAACTGGGATAATATCCTTATGGTGAAGTCAGAGACTTTTTTCAGTTTTTCACTGTTGTGTCTTAGCACCTAGAATAGTACCTGGCACACAATAAGGACTTAACAAATTCTTGCTGCATGAATGAACTACTATTATCAGTATACCCTTTTAGAGATTTTAGAAGTATGAAGGCGGCTTTTAAGTGACAGTGCCAGGATCTAGACCTTAGCAGCATGGCTGTAGAGCCTGTGCTCCTGACCTTTACTCCAGGTCTTGAAGTGGAGTGGCAGTTTTCTTTCACCACTCTATGCAGATTATAGTGGTTGGTTAGAATAGCTATGCAACCAATGGTAAGAAAATCCCTAGATGAGAACCCAGGGTTTTAGGTCAACTGTCTGTATCGGTCTTCCTTTTTAAGGCAGGTAAAACTAATATATTAAAACTAATGTATTTCTTGTAATCAAATATAATAATCAAAATAAAAATAAAATAAGATTAGGTTTCATAATAATTTTAGAAAATAAAACCCCCTATAATTAAGAAAAATCTGAATAATTTTAGTCTCATCAGTGATACAAAGTTTTATATTAATAAAAATACTAATTATTTCATGACATTTTAATCAGTTTGAATTAAAAGATTAATTTAAATATATTTACAAACTTCAAACTTTATAAATAAGAAGCACATAGAGTTCTTTTATTTAGTGATTGAATCATAGGCAAGCAAATTATTAGAAATTGGCTAGGAGTAAATAATGGCTAGCCAATTAGCATATCTAATATACAGATCATACTTCATTTTTGAACAAGCATGACAGAAAGGAAAAACATGGAATTCACAGCAATCACAGGCAGCACTTTATGCTGAGGAAAATACAGCAAATGGCTAAAGGCATCAAGATATATTTAACTCTCCTATAAAGAATTTACATGGTTTATATTATTTATCATATAAAATGCAATTTAGTATCTAGAATATATCAAATCCCACTTTTGTCAATCACTTTTTATTAATATACATAAGAAAGATAGGGAGGGCAGAGATTATCAGGGACAGAGGTACATATATAGAAAATGAAAATGTTATTCTCACTTCTTTAAAGAAAAATATCTACTCTGATCTTAATCTTTCAAGCTATGCACATACCTAAAGCTGAAAAGCCACTTTGTTCTTGCTTGGAAGAAAAATATTATTATTAAATGGCAGGCAAGATTAAATACACCTTTCTAATACCACATTAAATGTGTAATTATTTTTCATATCAACAAAAATTAATTAAGTATCATGATATAGACTGATTACTGAATTTTGGAGCTGTCCATCCTTATTAGAAGAAATTATGTTTTAGACCTGGTTAACTTAGATGGGGATATTTTCTTCATGTTTTCATCATGACTATTATCACCTTGATTTTTGTTTCATCTTCTTTTAATGTTCATTATTGAGAGCCTACGAAACATTTCTCTGGGATTCATATGTCTCTACTGAGTGAGAAAGTTGGGTTTAGCCTTACCTTTACCTTTAAGGAAAAATACTCAATACATCTGGTGTATTCTTAAAATTTGATATAGTGTTTATAACTCATAATAGTTGTTAACTATAATCTCTGTTACATGTTACTTTATTTTCTATGAAAATAAAAGTTCTCATCAATTTGTAAATACTTAAATACAGGGACAGCCCTAGGAAAAATGCTCAATTGTGTCAAGTCTATCAGCAGTGCCCCTGCCTGTCTGCCATGGTGCCAATGCAAACCTCAGCACCCAAAGCCCTCAGTCTTCACATGTCCCCATGATCAACAGGTACTTCCAGGAAGGCAAGTAGTGTTAGTTTACATCAGACTGGGAATGTTAGCCACAGTCTTAACTCCTCCAATGGTACTTTCACTTTTCCAGTCTCCTCTTTTCCTGATGTTTTAAAGGAATTTCAGCGAGCAGATCAATAATGTTCTAAAAGGGGTGAGGATGCTTTGGACACTTCCAAAATTATACCATTATTTGTTATTACTACTCTGCTGACATTGAAGGGTAGCACTGCTTTAAGTGAAATTTAAATCTCACAACTGTGACTATAGATTATGAAATAAGTAAGCTAAAGAAAAATAGAAGGGGCCTGAATAAAGGATTTTAAATATATCCTCACACTCCACCTTTGCCAGGGATTCTATACATGCTAGAAAAATTTCTTTGTACTCATTACTTAATTATTACATGAAAACTTTATTGATTATCAGATTTTATAAGTTACTATCTAATACAATTTAGTATAACATATTATAATACTATATTGCTAAAAAATTCAGTAATATAAGTTATAACTTACTATTATATTAAAATCACATCTAATAGTTTGCACTATAGTTAAATAAGAAAAATAGTAATAAGTATTTTTCTCTTTCCTAGGCATCAAAATATTTCCTGTCCTGGCTGGTGTGACTCAGTGGATTGAGCACCAGCCTGTAAAGGTCACTGGATGATTCCCAGTCAGGGCACATGCCTGGGTTGTGATGCCAGGTCCCCAAGTTGGGGGTGTGTGAGAGGCAATTGATTGATGTTTCTTTCCCTCTCTCTCTCTCCCTCCACACTCCTCCCTCTAAAAATAAATAAATCTTTAAAAAATATTTCCTTACATGCACATTTCAAAATATGAGAATAAATTTCTTCAAATTATCATAAGTCAGTAGAGCAAAAAATGGATTAGAAGAATATGGCTTGCTAATTTTTCATTGCAAGACACATCAATCTTTGTCCTCACCACCTTTCAATGGAAAAATATCTGGAATCTTACACCATTTGAATTTCCACAGGAAAGAGATATCATTCTAACCATTTTTCCAAATGATTTCCAACATACCTGGGCTCATGATAGTTGAGATATGAATAGTGCTCCAAGAGTTTCCAAGTTATCCCATTATCGTAAGAATAATGTAATAAAACTCCTTCTCCAGGCTGGTCAGGGGCTCTGCATGTGCTCAGAACAGACTTGCTTCCCAGCCTCAATGTGAACTGGAGAAACCTAGACATGAATTGTCTATAATTAGTGTGTGCATAAACATTTTAAATCATAATGTTCATTTTGGTTTTTAAAAAAATTCAAACAAATTTAAATGAACTGCCCAAAAGCTATACCTCTTTATAAATGTAAATATTTTATATGCAAATATTTACATATATTTACATATATGTAAATATGTAAATATTTTATATATTGTATATTGTAAATATACCCATCCCTCTTTTATAAAATGTAAATATTTTTACTGTGAGATGTATGAATGTGTGTAGAAGATGAGGTCAATGCATCTGTTTAACATACAGATACATCCCATACAAATATAACTGTATATTTACACATATTTGTATACTATGACTTATGGATGTACATTTAAAATGCCAATCATTCCTTTACTACATTATTTATTAGGTGCTGGGGGAAGGGAAGATGTAGGGTAAATCTAATCTGCCTCTGCAAGCTGTCAAATAAATAAAACTACATAAATAATTAACTAGCTCTTGGCTTGAGAACACAGTTTTGATGCTAACACTTCATATTTTTAAAACTCCAGTCAGTCATTAGTATCTTAAGGTCATCAGTGAGCTTTTTAATTTATTAAAAATTAGGACACATTAACACTATATACACTATAAGCTCCCTGTCATCCTGGTTAAAAATGGGAATATGTATATATCAGCAAAAAAAAAAAAAAAAAAAAGAAAATTAATAGACCTAAATTCAATCATTATTATCTAGTTCCAGTATACATTCCACCCTGCCTTCACTCACCTGGATTGTGAGCTGTCAAGGAAAGATGTAATTAACTGACGCCTCCCATCTTTGTTGAAAACCAGGGCCTTACCACTGGCCAACACACCACAGCCGAAGCTGACTTCAGCACCACGGATAGAGTAAAAGTTATGGTAAGAGGAGAGCCTGGAACTGCCAAAGCTTTCAGAAATAAACATTGGGAATGTCTGGGATGCCATCTCACAAGCTGGGCCAGAAAATCCAGGGTCACACCTGAAAAACATCCCATGAAATTAAATCTTAAACTGTTAGTCCTTTCAGAGTTTCCTGAATCTACTCTGGGGAGGAGGAAGTCCAGAGGCTGGGATCTGACTAAATGGTAAGCAAGATTCATTAATCTTTGGAGAATTCTGAATCTGAAAACTTGGTAAGGGAGAATTGATTGTGAATATTCCAGAAGAATAAAATCTTTGCATAGGTCTGCTGCAAAAAGCTTATGATTAAAACAATAATTCAGCACTCACCTTCAACCAATGCCAGTGATGTATCTGCAAATAGATCTATGTTCATGTACATTTCCAACTTAAAATCATTGTAAAAGATATATAATTTTATTTATAACTATGTTAAGTTTGTAAAAGAAACAACATAAAATGCTTCTATAAGATAACTAGAATAGATTTCCTTTAAGAACTGTAAAAATACAAGTTATATTTGTGATTGGAGCTATTTGAAATATTTGAAAAAGATTGGGAAATAAATTTATCCTTAACTATTGCAAACTTAGATTGGCATTTTAAAGGAAATGCTTATGCCCTTGGCTTAGATAGATGTCCTTAGCAGAACTGTGTTGCCTCTCAGTGGAATCCGAAATTAGTAGTGCTCAAGAAAAAGAGAAAAAAAAAAATCCCACATAACAACCTGCCTGCTGCCATATAAGAACATACTGTATTCATGTTAACTGACTAGAACATATATATAGGACTCCTTGAGTCTTCTGTCAGTCAAAAAAATTCATCACAGAAAACTCAATAATTGAATGATCAGATCCTTCTTATATTTAAAGAAGTTTATTCATCAAGAGTTAGTTTCAAATTCTTTAATTTTATTGTACTATTTCTTTCTCCCTATATTTACTATCTTGCCCATTACAAAATTAAATTAAATTGACCTCTTTTTTGGGTGTATGGGGGTTCTCATCAAAACATTCAAAACCTCCTAGAGCCTGAAATAAGCCTTTTATCATAACACCATAATTCAGAAACCTTTTATCATAATACCATAATTCAGTAGTGCTGAAACTGGGATCTATGCTGGCATTAGAGAGGGTTTAAGGAATGTGTGAATGTACTGAAATCAAATGCCAACTGTTATGTGTACTGGATATTCTGAGGGAGAAAGTTTACAGCAATCATCTTATTATCAAAGAAGTTGGACTTGAAGTTGCCAAGAACTACTTTAGAGTGAAGTATGAGGGTTGTCTGGCATTAGAGATGAAAGTGGGAAATAAAAACAGTATTTCACAGAGCATGTAAAATGAGCCTCATGGTTTGCTTCTTTCACATGTTATGTCATTGACTTAGTCAGACTCTGATTAGCCAAACAGTTTCCAAAAAGGATTTAAAAATCACCTAAAGAAGACACATTTTTTTACATTGGGTAACTGAATATAGCAACCAACTGTAATTAGTGTCCACCCCCCACCCCGCAAAAGACTGTCTGTTGCCAGAGTGTATTTCAGGGCAAATGAGTCTTCATGGATCTTAAATATGTCTTCACAGGGCTAGTGAATGGGAGAAATTGGTGACCATTTAGAGATGACTCACATTGGAATCAGTTCCCATTTACTGGTTTGAAAGTGTACTTTTAATCCAAAGTTACACAATTGGGATAGAATGCTGATAAGGATTTTTTCACTCATATATTAAGAAGCTTTCGTTTTTTTGTTTTTGTAGCTTTTGTTTTGCAGAACAGTAGGGTAGCACATGCTGGTAATTTCCGGAGGCTCTCTTGACTCCATATATGCCCCCTACTAGTTCAATTACTCTCCTTAAATGCAACATTTCCCATTCAGAAAAGCAAACAAACAAATAAACAAAAAGCTCTTCCCCTCTTAAGATACATGGCTTACACTTGCATAGAAAGGTTTGTAAGTTCTCTGTCCTTCTCATTAGCATCTCTAACATCTCTAACAGGGAGCTTATTAGGATAGTGAGTTGTCAGTTTAGACACCCTGGCCTGGGGATTATACACAGGCAAGAAAGTGTTAGGGTGCAAGAGAGGTGGAATCTTGGTAGCAAATAATGGTAGCAATGAGGGGAGCAAACTGGGGAGAAGAACACAAAGCTGTAGGGCCCCCAAATTCGAGGATTGTTTAAAGGAAATAAGTGTTGTTGAATATGAATTTCTTTCCATGTGATTTTGCTTAAACTTGAGAAGGTGCCTATTGCTGGAAAAGAATGTGGTGGCCAAACATTTAGCTCAGCCACAAATGAACAAAGCCAATGAATATTACATAAAATATTGTCAGTAATAAGAAAATAACTCAATTTCCAACTTTAGAAAATATTCTGTAAAACTTCAGAGGAGGTGAAGGCTATGCTTATTCAGGATAGCATATAATGCCAGAAGAGAATGATGCCCAAAGACACAAAACTGCCATTCAGATTTCTGTTTGCATTCATCATGGGTAATGGAGATGGCTGCTGTAATAAAACTATTGAATGCTAAGAGGGATGTTGTACACAATAAATGAAGTATAACTATTATAATTATAGATAGGTCTTTTAGAAATGGCACTTTCTATTTTTATTGATAAAAGCAGCTGTCATTTTAGATAACTTATTTTCAAAACACTTTAGGACAACTTCAGGAATTGCAAAAATGTGTGGGCTCCTTGAGTTAATATAATCTGAAATGCATTAGACAAGAGGATGGGTTTGGTTATGGAAAGTGAATAAAGATAACAACTTGAAGAAAATACAAGTCACAGAATGTTTCACAGATCTAGAGTGAGTGTTCTGAGTGGGAGTTGGTGGTTTTATTAAAAGTACAGAAATACATATTATGTTTTGAAATATGAGTAGGAATTTTTCAATTCTTTGTGTATTTAATAAAATATTTCTATTGTGCAGAGAGAGTTCTATGTTAATTAAATTTATTGAAATATAGTTAGGAAGTTAACCTGACACTAATCTCAGTACTGCAAAGTGTCTTGTGTCTTAATATAATTCACAAATGATAAATTCAGAGGTCTTTATGAGTTCTCCATTAATGAAGTAATTGGCTAATTATAATTACAGTTTGAAGACAAAAATAGACTATATAATCTTTTGTTGAAAACTTATCTGTATAACAAAAATTGCCTGTGGTTTCAGGAATTTCCAGGATATTTTATAATTAAGATGAGAATGACATAAATATGAATATCTATCCTTGGTATAAATATAGCACAATGCTCCAGTGGTACCTAAATATAACATAATTTATGTATAATTTCACAATAATATCCAACATCATTATTATGTAAAATACTTTATATATCATTCTGAAGATATTTTATTTATTTTCCTTTTATTATTGTTGTTTAATTAAGTTGTAACCATTTTCCGCCCATTACTCTCCTTTGCAGTACTCCCACCACCTCCCACATTCAATCCTCAACCCCACCCCTGGTGTCTTTGTCCATGAGTCCTTTATGCATTTCCTTGACTTGACCCTTCTCCTTCCTTCCCCTGTTATCACACTCCCCCCTTGTCACTGTCAGTCTGTTCTTTATTTCCATGTCTCTGGCTCTATTTTGCTCACTTGTTTGTTTTGTTGACTAGGTTCCACTTACAGGTCTTTCACATGTCTTTCACCACCTGGCTTATTTCACTTAGCATAATGCTCTCTAGTTCCATCCATGCTGTCCCAAAAGATAGGAATTCCTTCTTTCATTCTGCTGCATAGTATTCCATTGTGTAAATGTACCACCATTTTTTGATCTACTGATGGGCACTTAGGCTGTTCCCAGCACCTAGCTATTGTAAATAATGCTGCTATGAACATTGGGGTGCATAGGTTCTCTTGAATTGGTGTTTCAGGATTCTTAGGGTATAATTCCAGCAGTGGAGTTGTGGGTCAAAAGGCAGTTCCATTTTTAATTTTTTGAAGAAATTCCATACTGTTTTCCACAGTAGTGGTACCAGTCTGCATTCCCACCAACAGTGAACTAAGGTTTCTTTTTTCCACAACCTCTCTAGCTCTTGTTCATTGATTTGTCATTCTGATGACAAATCAACAGAATGGTCATTCTGAATGGTGTGAAGTGCTATCTCATTGGTTTTAATTTGTATCTCTCTGATGGCTAGTGATGTTGAACATGCTTTCACATGTCTATGGGCCCTCTGTATGTCCTCCTTAGAGAAGTGTCTGTTCAGATCCTTTGCCCATTTTTTAAATTGGATTATTTGTCTTCCTGGTGTGGAGTTGTGTGAGTTCTTTATACATTTTGGAGATCAAACTCTTGTCCAAGGTATCACTGGCAAACATTTTCCCATATGTTTGGTTCCCTTTCATTTTGATGATATTTTCTTTAGCCGTGCAGAAGCTTTTTAAATTGATGTAGTCCCATTTGTTTATTATTTCCTTTACATCCCTTGCTCTAGGGGGCATATTGGTGAAAATATTGCTGTGTGGAGTATCTGAAATTTTCCTGCCTATGTTTTCCTCTATGACTCTTATGGTATCATGACTTATATTTAAGTCTTTTATCCACCTTGAGTTCATTTTTGCATATGGTGTAAGTTGGTGCTCAAGTTTCATTTTTTGCATGTAGCTGTCCAGCTCTCCCAACACCATTTGTTGAAGAGGCTATTTTTACTCCATTTTTATGCCCCTGCCCCTCTTGTCAAGTATTAATTGACTATAGAGACATGGGTTTATTTCTGGGCTCTCCATTCTGTTCCATTCTGTCTGTTCTTATGCCAGTACCAGACTGTTTTGATGGCAGTCACCTTGTAATATAGTTTGATATCAGGTATTGTGATCCCTCTTTGTTCTTCCTCCTCAAAGTTGCTGAGGTTATTCAGGGTCATTTATAGTTCCTTATAAATTTTTGAAATGTTCGTTCTATATTTGTGAAATATGTAATTGGTACTTTAATAGGGATTGCGTTGAATCTATAAATTGCTTTGGGTAGTATGGACATTTTGATGATGTTAATTTTTCCAATCCGTGAACATGGTATATGTTCCCATGCACAGTAAAAGCTTTCCATTGATTTGTGTCTTCCTTAGTTTCTTTCTTCAGTGTTCTGTAGTTTTCTGAGTATAGGTCTTATACCTCCTTGCTTAGGTTTATTCCTATGTAGTTTTTTTTCTTGTAGCTATAGCAAATGGGATTTCTCCCTAATTTCTGTTTCTGATATTTCATTGTTGTTATAAAAAATACATTCTATTTCTGGATATTGACTTTGTATCCTGCTGCTTTGCCAAATTCATTTTGCCTAAGGGGTCGAGTAGTTTTTTGGTGGAGTCTGTAGGATTTTCTATGTACACTATCATGTTATCTTCAAATAATGACAATTTTGTTTCCTCCTTTCCACTTTGGATACCTTTTATTTCTTTTTCTTGTCTGACAGCTGTGGTTAGGATTTTTGATACTATACTGAATAGAAGTGGTGAAAGCAGACATCTTTGTTTTGTTCCTGATCTTAGTAGGAAAGCTTTAAGCATTTGCTCATTGAGTATGATATTGGCTGTAGGATTCTCATACATGGCCTTTATTATTTTGATGTATGCTCCCTCTACTCTCACTTTGCTCAGTGTTTTTATCATAAATTTGTGCTGTACCTTATGAAATGCTTTTTCTCCATCTATTGATATGATCATGTGATTTTTGTCTTTGCTTTTGTTTATGTGATGTATTACACCTTTATTGTTTTGTGAATATTGCACCATCCTTGCATCCCTGGGATGAATCCCACTTGGTTATGGTGTATGATCTTCTTAATGTATTGCTGGATGCAGTTTGCCAATATTTTGTTGAGAATTTTAGTGTCTATGTTCATCAGCAATATTGGTCTGTAGTTTTCTTTCTTTGTTGTGTCTTTATCTGGTTTTGGGATTAGGATGAAAGCAAACTCAGAAAAGAGTTTGGGAATCTTCCCTCTTCTTGGATTTTTTGGAATAGTTTGAGAAGGTTAAGGGTTAGCTCTTCCTTCAATATTTCATAAAATTCTCCTGTGAAACCATGTAATCCAGGGCTTTCGTGTGCCAGGAGTTTTCTGATTACTGCTTCAATTTCACTAGTTGCCATCAGTCTGTTCAGGCTTGCTACTTCTTGATTCAGTTTTGGAAGACTGTATATTTCTATAAATTTGTCCATTGTTTGCAGTAATTCCTTACAATCCTTTGTATTTCTGTGATATCAGTTGTAATTTCTCCTTTTCTTGATGAGTGAGGGTAAAGGCTTATTGATTTTGTTTATCTTTTCAAAGACCCAGCTTCTGGATTTATTGATTTTTTGAATTATTCTTTTAGTTTCTATGTCATTTAATTATCTTCTGATCTTAACTGTTTTCATATTTTTACTTGCTCTGGGCTCTGTTTGTTGTTGTTCCTCCAGTTTTTGTAGATGTAGGGTTAGGTTGTTCATTTGAAATGTTTCTATATTTTTCAGGTAGGCCTATAGTTTTGTATCGCTTTGAACTTCCCTCTCAGGACTACCTTCACTTTCTCCCATAGGTTTTGGACTGTTGTGTGTTCATTTTCATTTGCTTCCAGAAACTTTTTGATTTCTTCCTTGATCTTATTATTAACCTGCACATTGTTTGATAGCATGCTGTTCAGTCTCCATGAATTTGAATGTTTTTGAGTTTTTTTCCATGAGGTTGGTTTCCTATTTTCAGTTCCTTGTTTTTGGAGAAAATGCTTGATACAATTTCAATTTTCTTGAATTTGTTGAAGCTCATTCTATGTCCTGTCATGTGGCCTATCTTTGAAAAAGTGCCATGTACATTTGAAAAGAATGTGTATTTTGCTTCTTTAGGATGAAACATTCTGTATATATCAGTTAAGTCCATTTGATCTAGTATGTTATTCAGTACCACAATATCCTTGATATTTTGTTTGGAAGATCTATCCATTGTTGACAGTGGGGTGTTAAAATCCTCTACTATAATTGTGTTGCTGTCAACATCTTTCTTGAAGTCCTCCAAAATTTTGCTGACATATTTGGATGCTCCTATGTTGGGTGTATATATGTTTACAATGTTTATGTCTTCTTGATGGATTTTTCTCTTGAGTATTATGCAGTGTCCTTCTGTGTTTCTTATTATGGCCTTTGTTTTTAAGCCTATTTTGTCTGATACAAGTATTGCTACCCCAGCATTTTTTTCCTGTCCATTTGCTTGGAATATTTTTTCCAACCTTTCATTTTCAGTCTGTGTAGATCTTTTGTTCTGATGTAGTTCTCTTATAGGCAACATATGTGGGGGTCACATTTTCTTATCCATTTGGCTACCCTATGTCTTTTGATTGAGTATTTAATCCATTTACATTTGAGGTTATTATTGATAGGTACTTATTCATTGTCATTTTCCCCTTTTACCTGTGTTCTTCTTTCTCTCACTCTTTTTCTTCATCTTCTTAAAACAGTCTCTTTATCATGTGTTGAAATGTTGGCTCTTTGGAGCTGTTTTCTTTTAGCCTTCTTTTGTCTCAGAAACTCTTTATTTCACCTTCCATTTTAAATGAGATCCTATGTGGGTAGAGTAGTCTTAGTTGCAGGCCTTTGCTTTTCATCACTTGGAATATTTCTTTCCATTCCCTCCTGGCCTGTAGTGTTTCTGTTGAGAAATCAGCTGTGAGCCTTATCTGAGCTCCCCTGTATTTCCTGTTTCTTGCTGCCTTTAAGATTCTGTTTTTGTCTTGGAATTTTGCCATTTTAATTATGATGTGTCTTGAAGTGGGCCTATTTGGGTTCCTCTTGATTGGGACCCTTTGTGCTTCTTGGACTTGTGTGACTTTTTCTCTCATCAAATTAAGGAAGTTTTCCATCATTACTTTGTCAAACAGTTTTTCTATCCCTTGTTCCTCTCCTTCTGGTATCCCTATTATATGAATTTTATTATGTTTTGGGTTTTCCTGCAGTTGCCTTAACCTCTCTTCATTCTTTTTAAGTCTTTTTTCCTTTTCTTGGTCTTTCTGGGAATTTTTTTCTACTTTGTACTCTAGCTCACTAAATAAAACCTCTCCTTCATCTACCTTGCTTTTGATTCCTTCTACTATGTTCTTCAACTCAGATATTGTATTCTTAATTTCCTCCTGGCTCTTATTGATAGTTTGTATTTCCCTTTTCATGCTGATGTAATTTGCAGTAATTTTCTTGTAGCTTTCCTGTTGTTTTTGATAATTCTCACTGAGCTCATTGAGCTTCCTTATAACCATTGTTTTGAATGCAGTAGCTGATAGTTTGCTTGCCTCTATTTCATTTAGCATTCTTTCTGGTGATTCCTCCTTTTCTTTTAATTGTGGGTTGTTTCTTTGTCTCCCCATTTTAGGGGAGACTCTTTTGTTTGCTCCTGCTTCTTAAATTGATCTGCTTTGACTCCTTGTCTTTGTAGTGTGAACTTCTATGGTAGGAGACCTGTGAGATTCAGTGGTGTGTTCTCTTTGGTCTCCTAAACCTGATGTTCTTAGGATGCCCTTTTTGTCATTTGTGTTAGCTCTGTGGAATTAATTGGGTTTTGGTGGTTGTTGGATGATTCTTTGTTGGGTCCTCCCCTCCAGCTTGTTGACTGAGCATCATTCCATTCTACTTCAAGATATCTTGTATGCTGTTATGCAGGTGTCAGAACAAAATCACAAAGCCAAGGAAACAAACCCATACCCACAAAAATCACTCCCACCTGCAATCTCAGTATCAACAGGAAATGAACCAATATTAAGAAGAGTGTAAAAAGATTAAGAATATTATAAGAAAGGAGTGAATATGAGATAACCTACTGAAGTAAAATTATTTTGAGAGGGTAGAAGAAGGAGCACTAATAAGAGTAGGTAAACAGAGTAATACAAAGAGAGAAAAGAAAATTTACATCATAAATAAAAAAGGGGAATGAAGAAGGTGGAATGGATTAAGAGAAGTGTTTATAGTATTAGGTTTAGACAGAAATTAAAAAATAAAATACAATAAAGTGAGAGAGAGAGAAAAAAAAAGAAAAAAGTAAATAAACAATAAAAAATTAGGAACCAAATTGGAGAAAAAGATCCATCATAGCACTGTCAACACCACATGGGCTAAAATCAACATAGGTGGGATGGGAATAAGAGTGAATAAAGAAATAAAGAAAAGCTTAAGTGATGTCTAGAAGAATGGGTAGTGAGTTTGAGATAATAGAAGTACAGGGAATACCAAGAATGAGGAATAAAAACCAGGCTAAGACAGGGAAAAATTAAAATTTGAGATTAAAAGGAAAATAAAAAAAAAAGAAACAATGGCAGGATGAAAGAGTAAAAAGAAAAAAACAGGCTAAGGCAGGGATAAATTAAAATTTGAGATAAAAAAGAATAGGAGAGGGGAATGGAAAAATTTGAGATTTGAAATACAAAAATAGTGAAGATCTAGAGATAAAATACAATAACTACCTTATCCACAACCAATGAGCAAAGACTGCAAAAGGTGGAGAAAGAACACAGATATTTTAAGAATGGGAAAAAGAATGTGAGATGATCATTGACAAGAAAATTGGTTTTGAGAGGCTAGACGGGATAGAAATAGTAAGAGTGCAAAATAGAAACAAATTGTAGCAAGAGAGATAATAAAATTTAAAATGAAAATAATAAGAGAAAAGAAGGTAAAATGGAGTAAGAGAAGGGAGGAGCAAAATATGTGAACTGAAATAAACTATAATATAAAATCTAGTGACTTAATATGCAGAAACCTGAAGAACAAGAAATTAATGTTAAAAAGCTATACAGGAAAGAAAACATCACAAAACATGTAGAAGACCATAGTGGATTTCTTCTTGTAGCATTTAGTATTTACCACTTTTTTTTCTTTCTGGATCTGCCTCTGGTGATGTCAGATATTGATTCCATCTGGCCTTAGGCAGCCTGTTCAATACTTCCAGGGATCTACTGTCTGTGGCTGACTCTTTCAGTTGTTAATCTAGTCACTCTGCACTCAGCAGTCAGGCTTAAGCTGCACAGGGTGGGACACAGTCCCTCCTGCGGGCAGGGCTATTTCTTCCCCTCAGGCTGTTGCCACTTGGAGGGGAGTGGTTTGCCTGACCAAGATGGCTCCTGCAGTATGGGGAAAGACTCAACACAGGGAACCCTTCTACTCTCTCAGTTCTCTCCTCAAAGCCTCCATCCCCAGTCTATCCACAAGTGTCTCCAGTCCACTCTGCCCCCACGCTTTGCCAGAGCCCAGGGTAAGTGGTTGAAAATGAAAATTTATGTGTTGGCCCTTTAAATAGCTCTTTGCATTTCCAGCCATCTATCTCTAGCAGAGACAAATCCTGCCACTTTTTATAGCTGGATGTTATCTGTGTACTCTTTGGGCTCTGATGCTCTAAGCTGGGAATCCCAGCTTAGAGTTTACACCCCACAATTCTCAGGGGGATCCAACCAGCCACTTAACTATTCCTCTGGTGCTTCAGCTGCTGCCTGCCGGTGCCCAGCCAGCCCTCTTACAACTCCACTGCACTTCCTACCAGTAAAATTGTGCTGAATATGTCTTCTGTCTGTCTGTAGTTGTAAGGCTTCTTTGTTACTCTTATTCAGTTGTTTGTTCTGGATGATTTCTCCACAATTTAGTTGTTATTCTATATTGGTCCTGGGAGGAGGTTAGTATAACTTCCACCCATTCCTCTGCCATTGTGGACCTCTTGCAAAGTTATTTTAAAGTAGTATTTTCTTGTGAAATTTGACAAATTTGGCTCATTCAGTTTCCTTTAGCATTGGGTCCATGGGTCAGTATGGATTTTTATAATTCACTTACAAAGTATGCTAGGAATTAAAAATATGACTCACAGATGCTAGAATGTTTATGGGAAAATAACATTAAAGAATGTAACTAAAGACAAAAAAAGAAGTCATCAAGCTATGAGGAATTCAAGTTTGTTCATAAATTTATATGAGGTATGTTCAATATATTCACAATTTAGCTTAGTAGAAAATTAATTTATCCATCAATTTCAACTTACAAAATACACTTAATAATCTATTACACTTAAATTCCATTTGGAGTATCCTATTTTTGGTCTTAGAAGACCTCAAAACTCTAAAATGGAAATGAAAACAAATTAAAATGACTTATGGCTTCAATATACAAAGTATATATCAAAAAAGAGAGAAGTGTTAAGTATTATTTTGAAATGCTTACTTGCAACCATGTCGAGTGCACTGTCCTCTGCCAGAACAGAATTTGAGACAGGACGGACCAATGTAAACTGCAGGGCAGAAAAATAGCATGTTAAAAATGGCATAAAAATTGGAAAAACCAACAATGCCACTAGCATATAAAACAATTTTGTGAAGCAATGTCCATGAAATCTAGTCCATTGTATATATGTTGTGCACTGGAGTCCAGTGTGACATATGGAATGCTGTGTGACAAGGTAGTGCTTAGTTACAAGTCTACTGTTTTAACGTAATGCTTTCAAGATTTTAGTGTTTCATAGCAACAAAAGTAGAAACATGTGATTTGGGTTCCTTAATGGAGTCTCAAGTTAAAATGATTTCAGGAAGAATATTAATTTTGTCTAGAATTTTATACATAGTTTAATTTCTTTAGGTAGAAATAAAGAATTTACAAAGGATCAATTTGCTATATCATGAAACAGAGGGTTATAATTTAATTTAAAACTATAAAAAATAAAAACTATAATTTCCATTCTTATCTGGGAATATTTATAACATTGAAGATGATTGCTATGTATATTTCTAAATATTAATTATCCTTCCTTTAATAAGGAGTTAAAAATCTGTTGTTGAGCATAACATTTTCTCTATAATGCAGATCTTTTCCTAAATAATTGGCTTGACTGATAATGATATTATAAACCTAAATTCTAATTTTTGGAATGCTGGGGAAAGGGTCTCCTGATTGTTGAATGGTAGGTTCTGAGATACTCAGGCTCAAATACATTTAAGATATTAAGCCATTTGATAATTAGCACAATCAATCATGCCAAATGGTGTAAAAGTGGAACAAAACCAATGAAGAATTAGAGACGCAATGGTTGTTAAGACATCACATATTCAATACAGGCATAAACAAACTTAATCATCCATGACTGTTTTCTTCTCTGCCATGCAACCACATCAAAATTAAATGATTTTATTCTAAAATAAACTTCCCTGTGGCCTGTGTTCCTAAAAGCACTTGCTCTCTGGAGCCAATGAATAGGTACAGTAATTCAAATGCAATGCAAAGTGGGCCAGGAAGAACCTGCTGGAGGAAACTGATGGTTGCAGAAGAGCTTAATAGCAGGTTGAGTGGTTAAAGCTATTGGGTTTAGGTGTCAAAGAATCCTGGATTCAAATTCAGTTTCACCTGGGAAACTTTGGATAAGTGATTTATTCTATTTAAGCCTCAGTGTCCCTATTTTTTATCCTTGGAGGAAAGACGAAATGAAATGTTTCATGCTTAGTATGCTGCCTGGCAACATATGGTTACGATTATCATTACCACCATGGGGTCAAGTCTCCTTCCTGCACCATCTGCCTGATGGGCTCCACTGGCCTCAGAGTGCTGAGAAATCAGAAAGGGGCTTCATTCTTCTTTGGCCTGGAAAAGCTTATGTATTGTTTTCCAAGCACACTTAATTTTTTGGCTGCAGTAGGATTTGCTCTTAAGTCCTGTTAAGTGGTTCACAGCATTCTGCAGGTTCACTCTTAAGGATGCCCTATAAGTATACCCATGTCATAGTTCAAAAAGCTCCCATCATAAACAACAACAACAACAAAACAAGACTTTCCAAGTCAATAAAAATATTACAATTAAGAATTTTGTTGTCATCCTTCCCTGCTGAAGATGGAGTCATTAGGAATCAGTGTATGGTACATTCACAGATCCTTTTTCTTAAAAGTGTGGAAAGGACAGATTCATTTTACTCACTATTATCATTAATGTAAACAAGTTGAAAAATAAAAAGCAATAACTAAGATTTGCTCTAGAATTTTCCATTTTGCTAAGAATTTCAGGATAATTTCCAAAATACTTTCTTTACTCACTGGCAGAAGCTAATTGGCCATGAAGAAAGCATACCTAACAGAAGTTGGACATTGACCTGTTTTTTCTGTGTTTTCCTTCACATAATTTTGGAATTCTATAGTGAAATTGGAGAGATTTCCTTTGGCAAGCTGGCACACATGTCTTGTCTCTTTGAATGAGTGAGTGTGTGGCCTCATCTTGTAAAGAAGCCTCTGCTTTTGTGAAAGTCTTACATACAGGATAACAGAATTGAAAAGATTCTGCTCCAAGTTTTGCATTTGACAAACACTGGTAACCATGTTCATTTTATACATCTTCTCCTTTTCTCATTCTATTCAAATCATGATGATGAGAACTCAGGATTGTAGTAAATACTTTCTGACTTAGAATCATGTAATAATTGCCCTCTTTAGGAAATTCAGATATTCTTTTTATAGGCCTACATGTGCTTCATTGCACTTTTAATTTCTTCATATGCTTTATTCATTTATTGATTTTTCTATTGTTTTATGATTATCAAAGTAATATAAGTTCATTATAGGACCTTTGAAAAGTTTGACAGCAGGCAAAAGTCATCCATGTCCTACTGTGCAGAGGCACGTACTCCCTAGAGCTAGTTAACAGGTGTAGTATTTAAAATGCTATGCAAAATATTCTGCAACAGAAAAACTCCATTTTAACAAGCTCATCTTTAGATATTTTTGTCCTGTTTGTGTCCATATAATTCAGGTGGTCTTTGTAGTCTGGAATTTTATTGGTCTTTGAATACAGATTATTTAAAGACTATATTGCCTCATCAGCAAAGTATCTTCCCTGAAGTTATTTCTGAGTTCTAAGAATCTATTTAATTAATTGTATATCAATTTCTAAATTATTAAAAAATAACAAAAAGTTGAAGACATGGAAGATCAGCATTAAACAATGGTGTGGGCTATTCCTCCTTTATAAAATCCACCACAAATTCAGTGGCTCTACTGCATTTGCTTAAGTATTGACATTTTGTTCCTTCCTTCTTCCATCCCTGTCTACTTCATCATAGTATAACTCTTTTATATAACAAATTTATATAATCTCTGAAAATAGGAAATCTCTAAATCTGCCTATAATTAGAATTATTAAAAACCAGAGAGTTGCCTATTAAAAACAAATATAACAAGTTTATTGTCATGCAACACAATACTCAAAATATCTTCTTCCATGTGCATTTATCATAAGTGATAAAATGAAACAAAAATTAATAATTCACTTAAAAATGAAACAACAATATTTTATGTATATCTAAATTTTTCTTTTATACTCTTTTCTGAAAAAAGAGGTAGAAGTTTTACTTCATAAATTTCATTTTAGAGATGATGTTTCCTTATATGTGCTGTCTGCATCTAAAAGATAATCATTCCAGATGTTGTTGTAGTTACTAAGAGAAGAATGGGCCTTATTTTAATACATGCAGTATGGTAAGTATTTATGCTAATTTTGTATAAAACATCCAAAGAAAATGTTAGAATATCTCTTGTCATCAATGTGAATTTAAGTTTCAGGGCTTTATGCATTTTAAAATTATGTATGTTGAAACATTCTAGCATCTAATATTGCTGACTGCACTGCCTTATTTTTTTCTGATTGTGCATCCTTGGGCTTCTAATGAAATGCAAAGGAGAAAGGGAAGAAAGGGCGTTTAATGAATCACAAGACCATGACTTAGAAATGTGATAAGTCTGTGCTGATGAACAAAAGCACAGGAAGACTCTCCATCAATGGCATGTGATTAAGACAGGCATAAACTAACCATTATCAATTGCCCACATGTTTCCAAGGATGGGTCCTGTTTGTCTCCAGCGAATTCTGGTGTCCTGGGTTAGTGCTGAGTTAGGAAGGGGAATCGTTATTCGGTTCCACCTGCAAGAAATTAAGCACAAAACAGCTCCACAACACTGTTCACATCTTTTAGATTTATTTCACATGCTTTTGATATTCTAGTCTCTGTGTGCTTGGGGTGGCACTAAAGTTTGGTAATAAACTTTTTAAATTCACTTGTAGACTGTTTATAGTTTTAAAACAAACATGTTACTTTTAAAAACATCTATATCACACTAGAATAGTGGCTTTGTTCTTAGTAGCAAATGATATTATTTCATTTTTAGACATTCTTTTTAGAATTATTTTGCATTAACACTCAGAGGTTAGATAGTAATCTATGATAAGTATCTGTGCAGAGATGGGCACTGATTAGCATTGATTACTTTTTATTTTTTGCTATCCCATATCTTAGATATGTTGGGTTGGCAAAAAAGTCCATTTAGTTTCTTCCATAAAATAAAAGACACAGTTTTCATTTTCACCAATAACTCCATTGATTTGGATATTTTGAGTATGTTGGCTATCTCTCATGTGGTATAACATTGATTGCTTTCAATTAATATCTCAAATGATTGCTATCATCTTCAACTGTGGAGCATTGTCCAGAGAGAAATCTCTAGCACAAAACTTCACAAACCACTTTTGACACATTTGATCAGTCACAGCACCTTCTTCATATACTGCACGAACCTTTTTTTTTTTTTTTTTGCATTTCAGTAATGTTTTTACCTTGAAATAATAAATCATAATATGTGGCAGGCCCTTCTGCGTGGTGTGGGCCCAGCTCTCACTCAGAGATGCACAGGACCCACACCCACAGATAGGTTCTCTTGTGGGTAATCAGTTTGCAATATAGCTAAGCCACTTTGAGTCTTGCTTTTTGCTAAAACTCCATCTCCCTGGATTGGAATAGCAAGTGCTTATTGTAACTTCCTAAAATCCATGCTAAACCTTGCAAGGACTAGTGTAACCAGCTCAACCACTTTTCACCTTTTCATTTGCTAATATCCTTCTTCTGTGATGTGATTAGTGGCATTGGCTCTTTGTTGTCTGTAAAAGGTAATCACCTATAGCAAACCTGTGCATAGTAAATGAGGACCATCATGTAATGTGAGGAGAAATTAAAAAAAGGCTTGTTATGGAGGAGGCTGCAGCTTTTTGCTCCCCTTGAGAGAAAAGCCATGATGTCCTTTTTCTTCCACCAGACTCAGTAGTCCCTGTGTATGTTTTATTTCATCCATAATGACGTAAACACTGCTAGCTGGTGTCTGCATCGATAATATGCCAAAAATGTTGCATATTTTCTTCTATCTTTAATATTAAAATAGCTACACAAAAATTCACCAGTTTTGATAATTTTTTTTAAATGCACACTAATATGGTAGCTGTCATGATACAATCTAAAACAATTGTTTCAAATGAAGTTGAAGACAACTAAGCATTACTAGAGCCATCTTATGGAAAAAAATCAAATGAACATTTTGACCAACCCAATAGCAGACTTAGTCTTTTTTTTTCCTTTTTTTCTTTCCTTTTTTTCTCTCTCCCTCCCTTCCTTCCTTCCTTTCTTTTTTTTTTTTTAAAAACAAGATCACTTCTAAATTACCTGAAAAAGAGAGGGCAACTTCCTTGCCTATTAAGCCAAAAATACTAGTCTCAGACTAACTCATTGATTTTGGGTCTGAAACATGGATTAAAATCTCCTCATATCTCAGAATTTACTCACCCACTGTAGTTTTCAGAAGAGTAGATGGTGCTGTGGGGGAGGTGTGGTCCAGCACAGATCTCAGGTAAACACTCAGTATGGAGGAGGGACCAGGAACGCCCATGGTTGGTAGAAAATTCTAAGCTGACACTGATAACACAGAAACAAGCACAACATGAGAGAAGCAAATATAAAAAATAAAATGTAATTACTCATTTTTTGCTAAGTACATTAAACACCTGTAGAACTAAAATAAAATATTTTAAGGTGCTGTTTCTGAAATGATTGTTTATCATCTCCACTAAAGTCTGACATGCTTTCAAAAGGCAAGCAGTTAAATTAGTGACAGAAAGAAACTCTTTTAAAGACAGTAAATGGTAACTTGAGTTTGTGCTCCTGTGTTTGATAGATGGCAAGGCAATTACCATGTCTCACACTGCCACTGCATCCTGTGACTGTGAATGACAAAGTTCTTAGAAAGGACAAGAGCAGCACTTCAAGTGAAACTGAGAAATCATAGCTGTTGAAGTGCTAATTGATTCCTGTTCCTATTATTAGAGGGTCACTAGCCAAGATGAGTTCAAGCTTTTTTCAGTTGTTTTTTCTTTTCTCTCAGCAATCTGTTGGTATCACGTGCAAACGCCTATGATACCTAATACTGACCTCTTACAATATAGTAATTTCTACTTAAAATCTATCTAATCATGCTCTGCATGTTAACTGAAAGTATGTATTTTATTAATGGGTCATTTATTAAAAATCCAGCTAAAACCTACTGAGATATCGCTCTGATTTAAAAACCAAGTCAATGTGTTCTTTTTTAATTAGTTCACACACTCAAAAATAGGGCTTCCTACCTGTTACCAGGTTGATGTGTTCCACATCCCAGATTAATTGAAAACTGTATCATGTGTGACATTGTAGAAGGGAGAACAGGTAAGATGTGGAAAAAATCTATAGCCCAGACATTCGTATTATGTCCTTGATGATTCTTTTGCTTGAGACAAAATTTGGTAGCAGGAGTCTGAAGTTCAGGATTGATGACTACAGAAACCAAAGATGGAACCTTCAAAATAAAGGAAACCAAAATCACCCATAATTCTCCCTATGTGAGTCAGCATGAATTTTCCTAGATTCAGTCTTGCAATTACAGTGTACATTCTGCCATTTTAAGCACCAGGCAATGTCCTGTGTGTTCCATTTGTTATTTCGTGTAGAAAGTTCTGTTTTCAGAGAGACATTCACTTTAGTCACACAGACTTCTTCCTTTGCAGACACCTAGAACTCTCTGTGTGTGACTGATCATGCATGCCCTCTCTTCCTGAAGATAAGTTGGCACAAGGTCTTTAAAAGTTATTAAAGCATATGTATCCACTTTATATACCTTAGCATAAGACAAAGGCAGCTTGACATTCACACTTATTGTCAGTCCTCTTTTAAACTAAATTTGTATAGTACTAAGAATGGTTTGCCAAAGTAGGTATTCTGAAAACAGGACTGTGAGCAGAAACAGCCAGAGCCAATGAGATAATCCATGATAACTTACATAATTGATGTGGTCTGGGTCATGCAGATGTACATAGCAGGTATAACCCTACTGAGTCACATCTAGAAAAGTAGTCCACAGTTAAATCCCATGTGCTGAAACTTGGGTGACTCTACCGTGTGATAGTTCCCTATTCTAGACTCAATGTTCATCTGCTGTCTTCCTAACTGAAACCATGAGATGCTAGATGCTGGCTGTGTTCAAGCTCTTTAAATTATCTAGGGTGGCATCAATGTGGAGAGAAGGCTACCTAATAATGACTGTGTGAGTTTAGTCTCAGCACACATAAATCTACTATTAAAAAAGAGTAATATCATATAACTTACGATAAGTATCACACATAATTCTGAAGATATTTGTAATACCAGAGCCAATACCTGTTCTAATTCAGAGGGCAAAGAAAAAAGGTCAAGTTCAGGTCAAGGCTCTAATTAGCAAAGAAAAAAGCAGAGGCAATAAAAATCTTTATCTCTTAATGTTTTCTTTCTAGGAAATTTCAAAATGCTGAATAAAAATTCATTATGCCTGATAGCCAGACTGAGAAGCTAAATAATTAGAGGCACTTTTAGGCCTTCCTTGGGAACAAGAGTAACTGTCAATCCATGTATTGGACTCCTCCTTATTGTCTCTGATGGGCTATAATTAATTCATCCTCATTAAACTTCATTTTCATTTGTATCAGGGAAAAATGTATGTTAAAATGACCATGTCACTTTTAAAGAAATCTGATAACTTCCTGCACTGCTAGAAGAGAAAGTGATCCTCTGTATTTAGCTTGTTCTTAGTGATTTTGACCTTGATCTCTAGGGTGGGACCATTTGGTACATGCATTGGCATGTGTACCTTATATAAAGAATAGGAAAGGGTATCCAGAATAGTGTGTTCTTTTCTTCCTTCAGTCTTTGCATACAAGATGATATCATTTTCATGAGAATCTCCAGGGTTACAAATTCCTCCTGCACAAAAGAAACATTTTAAATTGTTAGTACTAACTTATACCCATAAACATGTCAAATATAGTGTTAAACCTCAGAATATAAGTATAGAACCCAGATGTCACTTAAGAATAAACCTAAATAAAGATAACCAGACCCAAGGAAAAAAAATTGAAGAGAGTTCAGATAGGCCATGCTAAAGATAAAGACATTTGTGAAGGTCAAAGTAAATATCTGCTTGATGACATTACTCAAATAATATTCTGCAACAAGACATGACTTCATGTCCATATTTGAACCATTACTTCCTTATATTTAAGGTGTTTATGGCCAGAGTTCAGAAGCTATTGATATGATCTAAAAAAAAAAGTGTGGTGACTCACTGCATCAAAGATTTCTAAAGTAGTGTTATTTAAATTGTTGCATGTAGTATCTTTAATATTTTAATATATATTAGGTGTTTGTGTTTTAAATGTACTTCTTTTACATTTTTTTATTTTTACTTTTGGTACCTCATGTAATTGTTGTGCACAGAATAGTTTATTCCTTATTACTCTACTTTAGAGTCATAAAAAATGACTGAACATCAGAACTGAGAGGTAATTCAGAACATCCTGATGATAAAACTGATAATAGAGCAGGTACCTGAAACTAAAGATCACTGAGTAGTAGAAAAGCCCCAATCCAATCTTATGTCATTTAGCCCTTGACCCTCTAATCTTCTCATTACTGCATTCAGCCAATAATCATTACTATTTGTGTCTTTTCTCAAAGATCTGTGTAACTTGTATTTGAAAGAATTGTATGTCTAAGTAGAAGTCTCTCACCACCACTATTATCCTTCATTACAGAACCAACCATAATAGCAAGAATATAGGTATGTACATGGATTTCCTGGCAAATATTCTATCCCTAAGGTCCAAAACTTATAACATTTAACTTGGATGATGGTTTTTGTGAAGCATTGAAATCTGGCATGTTACAACTGCTAGACATGTATAACTTGCATACAATAAAAAATTACTGATTTAAGTAAGCTGAACTGAGAACAGAGAAGCCATATATGGTGACAATGTAGACCTCATCCTGTAGAGAAAATATTATGATTTTGACATCTGATATCATATTTTTTTAGCATTTCATTACATACCTTTATGTTATAGAGAATATAGCTAGTTAATTCTCCAATGGCAGTCTGTTGGAGAAAGATCTACATGAAAACTAAATTTCCATTTTAAAAATGTAACTTCCATATGGGGCACACATTAAAGATTTACCAAAAAGAACAATACAATGTGAGAGGTTACAGGCATTGTAGGTTTAAAGCACCACACCCAAAGACATAGGAAGTGAACCCTCAGTTCTCTCTAATTTCATTAATTGGTTCCTTGTAAATCTTCTCTGCTGTCTTAAGAACAGTTTGTGTACTGCAGCTGCCTTTCAGAGAGAACTAAAGCACCAGTGGGAGCTCATTCAGCCCAGAATGACAGAATAAGAAAGTCCAAAAGGAGCCAAGACTTTCAAACAATGACAGACTTTATCTGAAAGATTCCCTCTGGTGGCAATTTATCAATTCTGTGAAGTTTCAGTGACAGTAGCTCCTACAAAAAGATATGGATTCTTCAGCTTCATATGTTTTGATGTATTGTAGAAAGGGATGACTCAAGGGGTATTTTATACAGCAATTAAAGTACAGAAAATTTCAATAAAAACTAGATGGACAGTCAACTTCAAAATACTTAAAACCATATTTTAAGTAGCTTTTAAGGCATTTATACTGGAAAGTTATTTTGTTATTTACTATGTGCAGGATATTGGGTTAGAAGGGGAAATAAGTCCTGACCACAAAAAGTTTGTAAGACTGATACACATGAAAGAATGTAAATTGTGTTGTGCTGTCTTAATTGAGGTCAAAATTTAAAGAAAAGAGATATAAGTGTTGGCTAAAAGAGCTGAGCATACAGGAATGCTCAATAAATATTTGTTGAAGAACTAATAAAGGAATGATGAGTATTAGGTTATTTTTTGTCTTCACTGCATTTTGGCTCTAAGAATAATGCTGGATACTGGCCTTCAATGAATTTGTGTTGAATAAATGAATATACAGATGAAGGAAATAGACCTTGCACCAAATTTTGAAAGCTGAGCAAATTTTTCAGAAATGGTAGCCACAGTAGAAACCAGGAAGAACAAATAAGCAGGGCCTAAAAAGGAGGATTGTAATCTGATATAGATACACAATCAGCCACTATTTTTCTAAGGAGCCATAGTTAATGAAGGATCACTTATGAATTGTCTAGCATACCTTAAATCTCTTCCCATATTGTTTTCTTCTGAATCAGATATTAAAGTTTTAAAGTCTTTTCTCTAGGTCCAGTCTTATCTTAACCTACTGTCCTGTTTTCTCCTTGAGATCCACACCCTACTCTTCTGTTTACTGATGAACTTCTTGAAGGCACAGTCCTCTTTCAGTGATATCTATCTTTATTTCTTTTTAGCTTAATGGCCTTTGGCTTCTGAGGCACCATACCATGGGGCATAATTGGTGGGCTCTTAGCTCTCCTCCAGGTTGACCTCTCTCTGTGGTGAACACCTCCCTGTAACCTTACCCCTGAATCACTTTCTTCCCTTTATCCATTAGGGGAGAATGACACCTTTCCCCTGCATTTCTTCATGTCTATTCTGTGTTCTTTGTCTACTCTTTTCCTTCCATGTACACCTAGATGAGTGTCCTCCTTAAGAATTTTTCATGTCCTTTGCTTACTTTGCCTTCTTTGGGAGAACACAAAGACTCCAGTGGCTCCACTTATCACCTATATCAGACTTTCAAATCTGATGCAGATCCTGAGTAGAATCTCTACCTTCATATGGTCTTTCAGAAACCTCTACCTCATCATATCTAATAGAATAAAACCCTTCTACTCCACACTTGCTATTTATTTATTTACATTTTTCTATTTGGGAAATAACCCCATTCTTCTAGTCATCCAGAAGAGAAATCTGTGTCCTCTCCAATACTGATGCCATAATCCCACAGTCAATTGGGAGTGAACCTCATTTGGTTCCTTTTCTTCAATTATTTATTCTTCATCCCCTTCTTCACATTGTTACCACCATCCCTGCCATAATTCCTTTGTGTCTTGAGCTAGTGCAGTAACCTCCTAACTTAGGGGTGTCAGAAAAAAATACATTGCATGAACAGTATTTATACAAAAGTTATTCAGTTTATCCAAAATTCAAACTTAAATAGGCTCTCCTCCAAATCTGACAACCCTACCCTGACTGGTCTCTTATCTTCTAATTTCTCATTGTTTCAGTCTTTACTACATACTCCTTCCAGAATTATCTATCTAAAACACAGATGAAAATATATTACAGAACAGACAGGGATCATCTGATGGCTACAAGTGACCCAGAAAAAGAGAGCCAAACTCCTTAGTGTGACATTAAAAAAAAAATCACTTCTCTGGCTCTAGTTTGCTTCTCTAGCTCCATTATGTATCTTTCCATTCATCTATATTGGGAAAATCACCCAGCTCCAAACAAATGATATACTTTTATACTTGTGCTTTTTCTCAAAATGCTGGTTTAGATTCTCACTTCTCCCCTTAAATTTAACTCATGTCCATTCTTCATGACCAAGTTCAAATGCTAGCTCCATGAGGCTTTACCCTAATCTCTCTACTGTAATTAGTCTGTTTGCTTCCTCTGCACTTTCACAGCATTTTCACTCCATTACAGCTATTGCATTCTCCCTTATAGTCCAGGTGGTACTTGTGGGCAAGAAATCTGTCTACAGTTTTTATAATAATAAACCAAAGATATAGTGAGTCTTAACTATTTATTAGGCACCGCTTTGAAGACTTTTTATGTATTGACTCACAGATCAGCAACTCTGATTTAGGTACCATTTTCCCCAATTGTATTCTCAATATATCCTAGTTCAGTGCTCTATAAAATTCAATAGTAATTCATTAATTTTTAAAATTGAATGAAGATACTTTTATTTGGGATAATGTACCTTGGGCTCATTCAAATGAATTTTTACCTCACAGTCAATATTATTTTTATTGATTCATTAATAATCTGATTTTTTACCAGAAAGAATTGAAGATGACTTAATCTAATATAAAGATGACAATATCTCATTGTAAAGGCACTGAATTGAATTGATATGCTATGATTCATTATGAAAACAATTGTCAGGAAGTCAAATACATTATGTTAAAATGTTTAAAAGGGAAAATACTTAAATTAAGCTGGAATATTAAGTGTTTATTAATTTTTTTTGGTGGGGGAAGGCTTAAGGATTCCCAGGAATCACTCTTAATAAAATGAGAGCCAGTTTGAACTCTAATTATTTAAAGGAAATGAGCTCTAGGTCTTTAAATATACAAATAATTTCAGAGTCAAGGTGAGGATATCCTCATGGTAGGAAGATTATATTTTATACTTTATATAACTCCCCTATTGTCAAAGAGATCACTACTGGATATGAGGAAGCATCACACAGGTAATGTGTTTAAGAGCACTATACACTCTGAAGTTCACCATGCAGCTTGGAGCTGTAGAAAGTAAGGAATGTGAGAGCAAGTAATAGCCAGTGCTCAAGCTAGCACTCAGGAGACCTGTTTGTTCTGATGAACTGACATCTATACCAGTAAGATCAAAGGTTGACAATGTTTATTTCCTGTTTAACTTCCAGGTATTGCCTGTGTTTTTCCAGTCACTCAACAAAAGAAGGCATGTGACAGCTACTCACAGTTCAGGAATGACATTCACTGAAAGAATTTGTAATTGTGCTTGTGTTGACTAAAATGACAAATTTGAGAGGTCAAAAATTTCAACCCCTTAAATCCTCCTTGAATATTTTTCCCAAACTTCTAACTATTTATATACTCTACATAATTTGAAGAAAAACCTACATGTCTTATGAACACTTGTTTTTCTTTATGTGTTTGCCCATCTATTAGAAAGTATATAATATTATTAAAGTACTATAAAGTATTATAAACCCTTTTCTTTCTTAGCTTCCCATAAAAAAAGAATTATGCCCCATGAAAACAAATGACTCACCCGGAGCCCTGGTTTTTGGAATCTAGGACATTGGACGGGGGAATTATTTTGTTCTCATTGTGTTTTCAGCTATGACTGCAAAGGGAGAGGTGAGGAAGGGGTTATGGCATTGTGTCTTCAGGCCTAGTCATGGCATGCCAAAACTAGCTCTCTTATAGGAAGGTTGCAGCAGGGTTCATCTGAAGCAGGTGTGAGTACCACAGGCTTTTGTTCAACCAGTAAAGCTCATATTTCTTGAATTTTCATTTTATATTATAGACAATAAACAATCTTACTTCATCAGGAATAGGTACTGGCCTAGAATTTGCCCTGGGTCAATGAAATTTGTTCAAAATGTACCTACCCATGACAAAGTAAAACCTCAGGTTCCCATAACCAGTAGTGTCCATGTATGGAGTACATAATTTCCTCTCTCCATCTTTGAGGAAGACCATTGATAAACCCGATTCTATTGTTCCACATTCTGTACCAATGACAGCTCCCAAGATATCCCATCTTAAAAAAAAAGAATCATTAAGAATTAGAATATTACATCAAATCTTTAAAAAGCATAATTTTTATTTTAATGAAGAACAGAGTATTGAGTAATTCTGAAATGAAAATGTGGTACTGCAGATTTCAGGTAATGAACAAAGTTTTAAACACACTCTATTCACAATTATGTTCTTTTACATAAAAAGATAAATTTAATCAATACATTGTATATAGTGTTCACTAATAGTGTTTATTCTCAAAGTACTTACCATTGAGGTGGGAAATAGAAAACAGGAAACTATAAAAAAGCAGTATCATAATGTCATAAGTACTCATGTGTTATTTTGCACATCAAAAAAATAACTACAGAATGAATAGGTATAAAAGGCTATGGAATTTAAACTAGGTCTTGTCAAATAGGTATTTGTATATATAGAAGAGAACAAAATATTTACTATTTAAAAATCTTATTTCTCCTTAGTATTCATTTCTGGTCATGTCTAATTTGGCCATTGTTAGTCACACAACTAATTTGCCCACAGAAGGAGAAAACTGGGACACACAGAGGTAAGTGACTTGCCTAAGGCTAACCACCTATTTGACTCTAAAACTAAGATCTTCTGATTCTCAGTTTTCTGTTAGTTTATTTATTTATTTTTGTTTCACATTTTTTTATTGTTGTGCAAGTATAGTCGTCTCCATTTTCTCCCCACCACTCCTCAACTAAAACTAATTGCTGTTAGTTTAGTAGTTACATTTCTAAAAAAGGTAGTGTGTCAGGGTGATTATGTTGAAATATTCCAGTTTATAATAGATTTGCAACCAAAATGTTTAGAAAATGTCTATTATTTTATATTTTAACAGATTACATCAATCATTCAGGATCACAATAAAAAACTTTTTGAGGAAGCTTTTAAAAGTACTGGACAATTGTAAATTAACCAGGAAGCTCTCTTGACTCATACAAGAAAATTTCACACTGGTTCATTGATCTTTTACTTGCTCCATTATCTCAATTAAACCACTCAGCCTACTGATCCACAGAACAAGTTAAGGTTATAAATGATGCATTTGATGACTGCTTTTAGTCATCTATATACTTTAGACCATTTATAAAGTTAAACGTTAAATTAAAAAGATGGAATTGTCATGAACTAAAAGAACCTTCTATTCAAGTGAGAAATGAGATTAGTAGTCTTTTCTTAATTATCAGTTGTAAGTGAATATAACTCCCCTAGATTAATCAAATGAATTATTTTCGTGACCTCTACCACAGAATCGTGTCAGATGTAATTCAGACTGTATAGTTCTTTTCAATTTTTACCTTAAAGTCCAACATATTCTAATTTTACTCTATATTGGCCTTTACTTTTCTGGTATTTATTGGAAGATTACCAAATGAAGTTATTTTCTTTAGAAACCCAAATATATCACTTCTGGCCAAGATAGAGGCGTAGCTGGACATGCTGTGCCTCCTCTCAAAACCAAGATTAAGGACAACAAAAATATAGAACCAAAAAAAAGAAAACCCAACCAGGACACAAGGAAAACTGAATTGTGCGGGAGTCCAATAACAATGATTCACCTAGACGGGTAAGAGGGGCGAAGTCAGCAGCCGGCAGAGTTAGCAGCCAGAGGAGTTGGATCGTGGCAAGATAAGCTGGTGGTGGTCCTGGGCAGCAGTCACTCCAGGTGCACAGGCGGCGGCATTGCCGCATGAGAGGAGGCCAAGTGGGGCACATAAGGCGGTGGACCGTGGACACACATTCATGCACAGATGAACCAGGCAAAGACTGGCAGCAAGACAGACTGCGTGATGCAGGGCCCCAGCACCAGGAATTGAAGCCTAAAAGCACCCATTGAAAATACTTGTAGATGCTGAGGTGCCCGGAGGGAGTCCCAGCCTCATGGGAGAATTCATTGGGGAGACCCACAGGGGCCTGGAGTGTGCGCAGGCCTGCCCACACGGAAATCAGCACCAAAAGGGCCCAATTTGATAGGGGAAAGAGGCTGAAGGGACTGGAATCCGTGAAAGTATGCGGAGCAAATGCCAATGTTCCCTCCTGGACTCCGCCCCCACATCCAGTATCACAACCCAGCAACTGGGCTGCCCCGCTCTGGTGAATGCCTAAGGCTCCACCCCTCATACATAACAGCCACAACCAGACAAAAACAAAAAAAAACAAAGCCAAGGATGGCTCAAAAGGGAGGACATATCAGGGCCCCAGAGCTAATTCATCTGACTAACCAGGAGGTAGCCAACCTATCAGAAGCACAGTTCAAAAGCATTGGTGATTAGGAAGCTCACAGAATTGGTTGATTTTGGGTGCAAATTAGAAGAAAAAATGAAGGCTACAATAAGTGAAATGAAGAAAAACACACAGAGAACCAATAGTGATGGGAGGAAAACTGGGACTCAGGTCAATGGAGTGGACCAGAAGGAAGAAACAAACAAACAAACAGAAAAGAATGAAGAAACAAGAATTCAAAAAAATGAGGAGAGGCTTAGAAACCTCCAGGACATCTTGAAACATTCCAACATCCGAATTATAAGGGTACCAGAAGGGGAAGAGGAAGAACAACAAGTGGAAAACTTATTTGAACAAATAATAAAGGAGAACTTCCCCAATCTGGCAAAGGAAATAGACATTCAGGAAGTCCAGGAAGCTCAGAGAGTCCCAAAGAAGTTGGACCCAAGGAGGAACACACCAAGGCACACCATAATTACATTAGCCAAGATTAAAATGAAGGAGAGAATTCTAGAAGCAGCAAGGGATAAGGGCACAGTCACCTACAAAGAAGTTCCCATCAGACTGTCAGCTGATTTCTCAAAAGAGACCTTACAGGCAAGAAGGGTCTGGAAAGAAGTATTCCAAGTCATGAAAGTCAAGGACCTACATCTAAGATTGCTCTATCCAGAGAAGCTGTGATTTAGAATGGAAGGGAAGATAAAGTGCTTCCCAGATAAGGTCAAGTTAAGGGAGTTCATCATCATCAAGCCCTTATTATATGAAATGTTAAAGGGACTTATCTAAGAAAAATAAGATAAAAAATAGGACAGTAAAAAGACAGCAAACTCACAGATATTAGCAACCACACCTAAAACAAAAGCAAACTAAGCAAACACTAGACCAGGACCAGAAACACAGAAATGGAGATCACATGGAGGGTTAGCAACAGGGGAGTGGCAGGAGGAGAGAGGGGGGAAAGGTACAGAGAATAAGTAGCATAGATGGTGGGTAGAAAATAGACAGGGGGAGGGCAATAATTGTGTGGGAAAGTAGAAGCTAAAGAACTTATGAAACATGGACATGAATTAAAGGGGGGGGTGTGGGTGGGAGGGGATGTGCAGGGTGGAGGGGAATGATGGGGGAGAAATGGGACAACTGTAATAGCAGAATCAATAAAATATAATTTAAAAAAGATACCCAAATATTTATAATCAAGTGAAATGAAAAGTTTAGTTCATTTTGAAGAGAAAGAAGCAGAGAGAAGTCTGAAAATCAGTTTGTATAAGTCTGGTCACCTTGAATAAATTACCTTTCACTTATTAAAAATTCAGTAGGAGCCTGTTATAGCACAAGCTCACTCATTTATAAATTTGTGGAAGCACTGGCTTGAGCTCAGCTGAAGGCAAAGTATCCTAGAGGGGATCTCAGATCTCCATCAACCACTGAGGGGCTTGGGGAAGGCCTTTCACTCCTGGACATTGCAGTTCTGATCCCTAGGGTTGCAAAATTGTGGTTAATTCCAGTTATAAAATGATATGATCTTTTGCTCTCATATAACAATTAGATGAAGTAAAATGATAACTAAACCTTTGAGGCCAGCAGTGGTACTGGAGGAGCTTTACAATGCTAGCCATATCTAGGATGGCATGGCAATTTCTCTGAAAAGGAATGTTAGTTCTGTATGGTTTAAATTATGTTTTCTCCAAGGAAATGTGGTTCTGTGTGAACTGCATTTGAAGAAATGTCTGCCTAGGGGAAAGAGCTCTGTACAACAGCAATTTATATTTATTCTTTGATGACTAATTCTAAAAATAAAGCCCCCAAATTATTTATTACAAATACAGTGGTATCTATTATTTATCACAGAGTGGGATAAGTTGGAACACAGAAAAATGTTTAATAATCAATAAAATGCCTTAAGGTAACTTTTTTCCTTTGAGGTAGCAAGATCACAATAATATTTAATTTATGTTTTTAAAATACAACTTTCTACTTTTTATGTCAAGAAAAATAAATGTTTTTTGCAAGCAAAAATAATTCAAAGAAATTTCTTCACTGGAAAATTGATAGTTCCCCTACCAGCTGTTCTGGATGGTTTGAGAATAAAATTGTTTTAATTGGATCAAACTTTATTCCTTTTAAGAATGATATTAGAGAATAGGACTTAAATGTTATTAACAAAAAAAGACAGATAAATATGTGAGGCAATGATGTGTCAAAAATGGGGGAAATTCTTTCACAATATATACATACACCAAATTATTGTGATGTACAATTTAAAGAGTTTACAGTTTTAAATTTCTCAATAAAATACAAATAAGGGAGACTTTTGGCCAAGACTTCCAGGAAGTCCAGGAAGCCCAGAGTCCCAAAGAAGTTGGACTCAAGGAAGCAGACAGCAAGGCACATCATAATTACATTACCCATGACTAAAGATAAGGAGAGAATCTTAAATGCAGCAAGAGAAAAGGAGACAGTTACCTACAAAGGAGTTCCCATAAGACTATCAGTTGAATTCTCAAAGGAAACCTTGCAGGCAAGAAGGGGCTGGAAAGAAGTATTCAAAGTCATGAAAGTCAAGGACCTACATCCAAGATTACTTTATTCAGCAAAGCTATCATTTAAAATGGAAGGGCAGATAAAGTGCTTCCCAGATAAGGTCAAGTTAAAGGAGTTCATCATCACCAAGCCCTTATTATATGAAATGTTAAAGGGACTTATCTAAGAAAAAGAAGATGAAAACTATGAACAGTAAAATGACAACAAACTCACAACTATCAATATCTGAACCTAAAAAAAAAAAAAGACCAACCAAACAAAAGAACTAAGCAAACAACTAGAACAGGAACAGAAATGAAGATCACATGGAGGTGTGGCAGTGGGGAGGTGAGAACTGGGGAAAAAGTACAGAGAATAAGAAGCATAGATGATAGGTACAAAATAGACAAGTGAGGTTAAGAATAATATAAGAAATGGAGAAGCCAAAGAACTTGTATGTACAACCCATGGACATGAACTAAGGGGGAGGGGAGAATGCTGGTGGGAGTGGGTGCAGCATGGAGGGATATAAAGGGGAGAAAAAAATGGGACAGCTGTAACAGCATAATAGAATATTCTTTAAAAATAAAAAATAAATCATATGTCAATTTAAAGTACATCAATAAAGCTAAAATTAAACAAAAAATTTCCTTCATGAGCTTAAAATAAGTATTATATATATTCTTTGAAAGGAAACTTGGCAGTGACTATCAAAATAAAGATTACATATATATGTATATGTACACATACATATCTGATTCTCTAATTTTTCCTTTAGAAATTTATCTTTCAGAAATACTTTAAGAACTATGCAAAAATTTTTATTACAATTTTCTTTGTCTATTAATAGGGGTTGATATATATATATATAAAATTGATATATATACATGGATACTTTAACAGTAGGAAATGAGATTTGCATAGGGGCTTTGATTTTTATTTTAAACATTTGCTTTGAAATAATCAAATAATATTCAAATAAAAAGAATTTTAAAAGGCATTTAATTTATATGTATCATAATTCAGAATGAAAACCTAAATGATCTCATTATAGTTTGATGAAAATACTAAGAATGTTAACATAGGCAATAAAGATTTTATATTTATTCAGATTATTTCCTACTATTATTGACATAAAAGATTTTAAAGGTAATGGAACATTTTACATTACCTATGAAAAACTGTTTTATTATAAATTCCAGAATATATTAAACCAACTGGCAACCTTAGGTTTGAACTAAAATATACAATAAAGCCCGGCTATAAGATCCCATATTTGCCAAACTCATAGGTCTTTAATGTACTATGAATTCTCTGAGATTAAATAAATTCATTATATCCATAAGGTCTCTACTTGGGATGAATTCTCTTATATTTAATAAGGGATGCACTAGAGGTAAAAACCCTTCCACATTAATTTATATTCATGAAGTTTATCACCAGTATGTGTCCTGTGATGTATAGCAAGGTGTGTACATTGACTGAAGACTTTGCCACATCCATTACACTTGCAGGTTTTCCCTCTATCAGGACAGCTTAGGGGAAGGTGAAGGATGAACTCTATTTGAAAGCTTCCCTGAATGTACTGATTGCATTTCAAAAAGTTATGTTCTCCTTTTGGTTCTCCTGTATTTCATTTAAATTAATTTTATTTTAGGGTTTTTATTACACACATTATATTTCTTACACTCTCTCTGGATTAACATTAATAAAAATATTGGCTTTAGAATGGTAAACAGCATTCAGCTTCCTTACCAATAAGGCAGAAATATGACCTACTCTGGAGAATGTTTACAGAAAATAATGTATTGCCTGGGACATTATACTATCAATCAGCATTAGTTTCCTTTTCTCACTCTCTGTAAACTGTAGTGCTATTTTAAAAAAATATTATAAGTGAAAGCAGAAATTAAGATGAATTTCTAAGATATAATAAGTATATTTTTCATACTAGAATAAGCAGAGAAACAATTCTGGACAAAGTTGAAGTACAGTATGTAAAGTGTTTTTGCTTAAATATCTTTAAGCAAGGAGATATGTAGCTGAAAGTTTGCATTTAATCTATCTGTGGGTCTTCTGTATTGAGATTTGGGTCACAATATACCTGGGCCGCTATATTTGTTACAAATTTGTTATCTGCCTATCAAAGTGGGTTTTGCTTTAATAAAAATAAACATACCTATTAAAAAGAAGACCCATTTAATACAATGTTAATTTAGACTGGCATTCTATTTTCAATTCACTTACCCTGAATTACAAGCTTAAATAAAATCCCTCTTTAGCATTTGTAAAAAAGTATTCTAATCAGGGGTAACAGAATTCTGGGTAGGACAGAGGGAATAATTTATAGAAAATAATAAGAAAATGCTCAAACTGTTCTAAAGAGTTCTAAATTTAAAGCCTATTTTTTAATAAAATAGTCAACTTACATTGAAAAGGATATAATGGAGACTGCTTTCTTTGGCCTATATGTAGTTTTAATTTTCAATGGTTATATGCAAGATTCTTTGGTACTATCTCTCTAGAAGAAGGAATACAATATAAAATCATTTTATATTACTTTTTTCTTAATTTTATTAGAGAGCATTCAATTTTAAGAAAGACATTTTATTCCACTTTGCAAACAATGTCTTTAAAATATATAACTAATATTTGCATTTTGGTCTCTTTATTAAATCACTTATTAGACACTAAGTTACAGCTGACCTAAGGAAACCATTGTCTGTGCTAAATTTTTTTCCCATAATTTTAGGTTAGTTATTTTTAAATATATTTCTTGAAAGAGCTTCTTCAGAGAAAATGTATAAAGCAGCTATCTTAATAGAGTATGGATGACAGTAGAATGGGACTACCAAACTGGAAGTTGGAGGGAAATGGAAATAAATTAGCAGTTCAGAGATTACTTTCTCTATTTGAAAAGAGTCAGCAAGGCCAAAGGTGAGAAAGGAAATTTGGTCCTAGAATAAATCACATTTCCCCTCTGTCATCTTTTCTATTTCTTGCTGGTGTGTTAAAATTGTAGGTATCCTTTCACATATGGGAAGTATTTGCCACTACTAGCTTTTTATTTTTATGTTTTATTTAGGGAAAGACTTCATAAAAGTGATGGCTATGGCCTGAGAAAAGACACTTGCATAAGTCATTCTAAAAAAGTACAGTTGGAAATATTTCTTGAAGTTCATTATTATTTTATTAAGTATATTTAAGTATATTTTATTGTTTATGCTATTATAATTGTCCCACTTGTTTTCTCCTTTGCCTGCTTCCACTGGATGCCCCCATTCCCTCCATTAATTCCCCCCCTTAGTTCATGTCCATGGGTCATATATATAAGTTATTTGGCTTCTCCATTTCCTATACTATTCTTAACACTCCTGTTTATTTTTTTAAATTGCTACCCAAGGATATGTCTTTAAAAAAACTGATTTGGAGAGAGAGAGGAAGGGAGTGGGGGGGGAGGGGGGGAGAGAGAGAGAGAGAGACATTGATATGAGACAGAAACATCACATCGATCTGTTGCCTCCCTCACTCACGATGCACGATGACTGGAAATTGAACCCCCAACTTAGGTATATGTCCTCACTAGGAATTGAACCTGCAAACTTTTGGTGTGTGGGATGACACTAAGACACCCAACCAGGGCTTTTTGAAGTTTAAAGAAAGAAATTCTATTTGTTTTTTATTATGATAATAATATTCTCATTATTGAAAAGTTGGGAAATACAAAGACTAGAAGAAAAAAATTACCCATAATCGCACTACTCCAGAGACAAAAACAAATAATATTTTAGTGTAGTTGCATCTTATATTTTTATGTTTATTTTCCAGACAGTTGTAATAATACTGTATAAATGTTTTTATATTGTGCCCTTCTTCACTTACATTAATAATGTACATGCTTTCCAGGTTATTATTAACACCTTATAACATGCTATACAATATTATATTATGTACACGACAAGCTATAGTTAGTCATTATTCTATTGTTGAATTTCAAAATATAGTAATAGATAATTACATTATTTAGCCTACTTTGTGGGCCTGAGGAATTAAATTTTCAGATTCCTAATGCTTCTGGATATGTTTTAGAGTACAGACAACCCCAAGCTATTCTTCCTAAGGTATCAAAGTTTTGTTCTTCACATAAATTCCTGGATATTCAGGATTGTCTTGTGGCCAGTGTTGATCAGGTGAACTACCAAGGAAGGAATATGGAAAACAAAGACATATTGAAAAGTGGGCATATAGACATTTTGGTGCCAGTAACCTACTCTGATATTTTCAACATAAAAATCCTATCACTGGCTAATGTTGTCCCAGGATGTCAGGTATCAAATCACTTGAGAAGAATTCAGATTTCATCCTCTATTTTCATATAACTCTCAGACAGGGAGCCAGTGGCTATATTTTGGATGCTCATATGGACAGCTGGTTTGTAGAGGGGAAAGGGGCCATTAACCAATTCAAGAATGGCAGTGCCAAGGGCAAACATGTGTAAATGTGCTGTAAATTAAAAAAGGGTCTAGAATGCATATAAAGGAGTTCCAGAATAATTTTAGCATATCTAACTAATTATATAGAGAGCTTAAACACTGTTTATATTTTTAAATATAAAAATAATTTGCTTAAATAGAAAGCAATGTTAAAGAGGGGTTCCAAGATGGCTGCAGAGTAGCTGGAAGTTCTGTCCACTTGCTCCCAGCCCAGGACTGGTTTTGCAGCTAAACTACAGAGCAATCAACTCAAAAGTCCAGTTGAGCATGAGTGAGGGCAGGAGTGAGCAATTGTGAACATAGAGTGTGTGGATGTGTGTGAGAGTATGCACATGTCTGCTCGCCTGCAAGGACACTCAGGGGCAGGTGCCTAGGGCTCTTCTGGTGGAGCCACTGCCACTGCCGCCCAGCCCAGTGTATCTGGCTATGAAGATTTGGAGCAGGAGCTAATTTGAGGAAATTACAATATCCTCCTTGGGAAGAAGCCACCAGAGTGACCACACCTTGGTGCCCAAACTTGTCTCTGTGCCCTCTACCCTGGGCAGGGCCATGCACCCTGATGGCCACTGGGAGCCAGGGTCCATGGGCTGTGGCACGAGCCAGGGAGGGGGCTGTTACCTGTCAGGCCCTGGGAGCTGCTGGAACTGTGAATGAGGTAGAGTGTGAATGAGGAGGCTGTGGTTTGGCTGAGGAGCTGGGAGCGCTGGGGGAAGAGAAAGGTGGCTGGGGTCACTGGTTGCAGACCATGGTAGGAGAGCAGCAGTGGGAGTCCAGGGTTGAGACTCATTGGAGGGAGTGGCATGAATACCCTGCCACCATCTAGTCTTATAGTTTTGCTGCTGGACACTTCCATTCCTTTACCCACCCTATCAGGAAGATATGAGACTTGAAAGAAGACAATGTATACAGGATATAATCTACAGATTTGGAGAGAGGGGGAGAGGCACAGGTGTGAGACAGAAGCATAGAGAGGTGGGTGGGCAGGGCAGGGGAGAGCAATGGAGGAAAACTGGGAAAAACTGTAATTGAACAATTAAAAAATTAAAAAAAAGAGGAGCATCAATAGGTGGCCTCCTATATGTGTCCTGATGGGATGCAACCCACACCTAGAAGCCCATTCAATGCAGAGGCAATCCTGGTAGGTGTTGAGCCCCTTAGTCAGCCAGACAGGGGAAAGTTCCCATCAGTGAATGGGTGAGTAAAAATCAGGACTCAAATACAATAGCGGGGTGGTCAACAAAATCCACACAAGGGATATTCCTAGAACATCCAGATCAAAAGACCAAGGATTCTGCATCATGGGTGCTCTCTGCTCTGCAGAGAGATGAAAACCGCTGGAGAAAAATGCACCACCTCTTTTTAAAAATTCCTTTCCCCCTTTTCCTCAAAGGGGCAAAGCATAGGCTTTGTGTTTGTGACCCACCTTGGGTCCCAGCAAGGGGAGGGTGGTGTGGACTGAAGTTGTGTGAGGCTAGTCTGGAGTGGGAAGCACTGGGGAGAGTCTTGGTGGAGCAGCTGTAGGATTTTGGGGGCCCAGATATACCTGATCTCTGCAACAGCCACCTTTCTTGAGAAGACCTAGTTCCTCCCAGGGGAAAATTAATTACCTTACCCTGTGGGAAATTGCTCCCCACACTTCTTGGAAATCCCCTTGCCACAACCTCTGAAATCCTCTTTGCCTCACTCAGCAACTTGGGATTTATTCCATAGATGCAAGGATGGTACAATATTTGCAAATCAATAAATGTGATACATCACATAAACAAAATGAAAGACAAAAATCACATGATTTTGTCAATGGATGCAGAAAAAACATTTGATAAAATTCAGCACCCATTTATGATAAAAAGAATCAGTAAACCGGGAACAGAGGGAGCATACTTCAATACAATAAAGGCCATATATGAAAAACTTACTGCCAACATCATACTCAATGGGCAAAATCTAAAAGCATTTCCCTCAAGATCAGGAACATGGCAATCTTATTCAATATAGTACTGGAGGTCCTAGCCTCAGTGATCAGACAAGATGAAGAAATAAAAGGCATCCAGATTCAAAAGGAGGAAGTAAAATTGTCATTATTTGAAGATGACATGATAGTGTAGATAGAAAACCCTATTAACTCTACCAAAAAACTACTTGACCTGGCATTTTTGTATATCAACGATAAACTATCAGAAAGAGAAACTAAAAAAAAAAATCCTATTTCCTATTGCAACAAAACAATAAAGTACCTAGCAATGAATTTAGCCAAAGAGGTAAAAGACCTGTGCTCAAATAACCATAGAACAGTGAAGAAAGAAATTGAGGAAGATACAAATAAATAGAAGCATATACATTGTTCATGTACTGGAAGAATAACATCATTAAAGTATCCATACTACCCAAAGCAATTTATAGATTCAGTGCAATACATATTAAAATGATGTTAATCATTAACCAATGGCATATTTCACAGATCTAGAAAAATACTTCAAAAATTTACATGGAACCAAACAAGACCCTGAATAGCCACAGCAATCATGAGAAAGAAGGTCAAAGTTGGAGGGATCACAATACCTGATATCAAATAATACTACAAGGCCACTGTAATAAAAACATTCTGGTATTGGCACAAGAAAAGTACATAGATCAATGGAACCAAACAGAGAGCCCAGAAGTAAACCCATATCTCTATGGTCAATTAACATTTGACAAATGGGGCACAGGCATACAATGGAGTAAATATAGCCTCTTCAATAAATGGTGTTGGGAGATCTGAACTAGCACATGGAAAAAAAAATGAAACTAGACCACCAACTTACACCATATACCAGAATAAACTCAAAATGGATAAAAGACTTAAACATAAGTTATCACACCATAAAAGACCTAGAGGAGAACATAGGCAGTGAAATTTAAGATACCCCATGTAGCATTATTTTTGTCACTTAATCTCCTAGGGCAAGGGAAATAGAGGGGAAAAAAAACTAAACAAATGGGACTACATCAAATTAAAATCTTTTGCATAGCTAAAGAAACTATAAGCAAAATGAAAAGGGAACTAACAGTATAGGAAGACATATTTGCCAGTGATACATCAGATGAGGGTTTAATCTCCAGAATATATAAAGAACTCATATAACTCAACACCAGGAAGACAAACAATCCAATTAAAAATGGGAAAAGAAACTGAATAGACACTTCTGCAAGGGGAACATACAGAGGGCCCATAGGCATATGAAAAAATGCTCAGCCTCACTAGCCATCAGAGAGATGCAAATTAAAACCACAATGAGATATCACCTCGCACCTCTCAGAATGGTTATCATTCATAAATCAACAAACAATGAGTACTGGTGAGGATGTGGAGAAAAGGGAACCCCAGTGCACTATTCATGGGAATGCAGACTGGTGCAGCCACTATGGAAAACAGTATGGAATTTCCTCAAAAAATTAAAAATGGGATTGCCTTTTGACCCAGCAATTCCACTGCTGGGAATATACACTAAGAATCCTGAAACACTAATTCAAAAGAATTTGTGCACCTTTATGGTCATAGCAGCACAATTTACAATAGCCAAGTGTTGGAAACAGCCTACATGTCCATCAGTAGATGAACAGATTAAAAAACTGTAGTGCATTTATACAGTGGAATACTATCCAGCACAAATAAAGAAGATGGAATTCCTACTCTTTGCAACAGCATGGATGGAACTGAAGACTGTTATGCTAAGTGAAATAAGCCAGTTGGTGAAAGACAAATACCATATGATCTCACTACTGTAAGCAATCTAATGAACACAATAAACTAATGAGTAAAACAGAACCAGAGACATGGCTACAGGGACAGACTGACAGCAGCCAGAGGAAAGCGGGTGGGAGAGAATGGTGGAAAGAAGAGGAAGGGATTAGTCAGAGAACATGTATGAATGGACATGGACAACGGTGTGGGGATACACTGTGGGAGCAGTGGTGGGGGTTGGGACTAGACAGAGGAGGGCAAAGGGGGAAAATTAAGACAACTGTAATAGAATAAACAAGAACAAAAAGATACATAATAAAAAAGTAAAAAGTAAAGCAATGTTAGAACCCACGTCAAAAGCAAAACAGAGTAAGTTAGTAGTATGTATCTTTTAACAGCTTGCAACAAGTTTACTCTGATCCAGTGTAGCACCTTTGTGGTTTTAATAGATACCCACTTATCATTTTAACTAGTATAATTGTCTTTTTTTCTTAATGACATATTTCTTTGGTTTATTTAGCGGGTTCAATGGCCCATTCAATTTTGTTTGTGTTTCCTTTATATCTCATTAATGAATATGAGCAAACTTTCTTGAGCACTTTTCTGGTCATGTCCCACTACTGATAGTAATTAGAGTTGGAGTAACAAATAATGTTTAAGATTTTTTTTTTTTTGCCAGCTTATTATGTGCCATGTGTTGTGCAAAGTGCTATGATATGTTGTTGCATAAAATACCCCTTTATATGGGATAAATTTCATTTAATCTGATTTAAATATCTGATTTTAATATGCCTCCTTGCTTCTACTGTTGCATTTGCTTGGAGTATTAGTTTCTCTTCTTTGACTTTCGACTTCTTGTGTTATTTTAGTTTGGGTCTCTCATAAGTAGAGAATATATAGCTGATTAAAAAAACTTAATCAACTTAATGTTGATTAAATGTGAGAATCTCATTTAGTAAATGAATACAACTCACACAAATGTATCATTACTGATATGTTTATACTGATTCCTGCTAAATTGTTTTGCTTCCTATTCACTGTTATTTATTCACTTTGTTTCACTTTTCTGAAATTTGCTGGACTAAGTCCTCTGTTCTGTATTAACTTAATGTTTGTGAATTTCTATAACCTGTGTTGGCTTATCTGATTTTTTCAACACACATATTTACATTTATAGTTTTGTATTAACATTGCAAATTAACCAAGATGTTTATTCTCACTACAGACAAGTTAAGAGCTTTCGCAGTATTTTATTTCCTTATTCTCCCTCTCTTTTAGCCAACCTCTCTTTGTACCTGTCAGCTGGGCTTAATTCCAAATTTTTATTAAAACTTTTCAGTAACAAGAAGGTGAAGGGATCAACCAAAAAAAAAAAAAAAACAACAACACACAAATACTTAACACATAGACACAGACGGCAATGTGGTGACAGCTGGAGTGAGGGGGTTAAGGGTGGGTGGAGGTGGGCAAAGGGGGAGAAGCTGCAGGGAGGATAGAAAATTTTTGCTTGGGGTGATGGGCACATGGTACAGTGTGCAGATGATGTTTCGTTGAGTTATACACTTGAAGTCTGTATGGTTTTGTGAACCAGTGTCTCTGCAATAAATTCAATTCATAAAAACAAACAACCCCCCGCAAATATTTATTTAGACTGAACTACAAATTTCAGTTTTTTTATCTAATAATGTCTTTATTTTTAACTATATTTTATTGATTTTGCTATTACAGTTGTCCCATTTCTCCCCCATCGTTCCCCTCCACCCTGCACACCCACTCCCACCCACATTCCCCCCTTTAGTTCATGTCCATGTGTCATAAGTTCTTTAGCTTCTACATTTCCCACACTATTCTTGCCCTCCCCTTGTCTATTTTCTACCCACTGTTTATGCTACGTATTCTCTGTACCTTTTCCCCCTCTCTCCTCCTCCCACTCCCCTGTTGCTAACCCTCCATGTGATCTCCATTTCTGTGTTTCTGGTCCTGGTCTAGTGTTTGCTTAGTTTGCTTTTGTTTTAGGTGTGGTTGTTAGTATCTGTGAGTTTGCTGTCTTTTTACTGTCCTATTTTTGATCTTCTTTTTCTTAGATAAGTCCCTTTAACATTTCATATAATAAGGGCTTGGTGATGATGAACTCCTTTAACTTGAGCTTATCTGAGAAGCACTTTATCTTCCCTTCCATTCTAAATCACAGCTTCTCTGGATAGAGCAATCTTGGATGTAGGTCCTTGACTTTCATGACTTCGAATACTTCTTTCCAGACCCTTCTTGCCTGTAAGGTCTCTTTTGAGAAATCAGCTGATAGTCTGATGGGAACTCCTTTGTAGGTGATTGTGCCCTTATCCCTTGCTGCTTCTAGAATTCTCTCCTTCATTTGAATCTTGGCTAATGTAATTATGATGTGCCTTGGTGTGTTCCTCCTCCAGTCCAACTTCTTTGGGACTATCTGAGCTTCCTGAACTTCGTGGAAGTCTATTTCCTTTGCCAGATTGGGGAAGTTCTCCTTTATTATTTGTTCAAATAAGTTTTCCACTTGTTGTTCTTCCTCTTCCCCTTCTGGTACCCTTATAATTCAGATGTTGGAATATTTCAAGATGTCCTGGAGGTTTCTAAGCCTCTCCTCATTTTTTCGAATTCTTGTTTCTTCCTTTTTTTCTGATTGGATGTTTCTTTCCTCCTTCTGATCCACTTCATTGATTTGAGTCCCAGTTTTCCTCCCATCACTATTGGTTCCCTGTGCATTTTTCTTCATTTCACTTATTGTAGCCTTCATTTGTTTCTCTAATTTGGGACCAAAATCAACTAATTCTGTGAGCTTCCTAATCACCAGTGCTTTGAACTGCACATCTGATAGGTTGCCTATCTCTTGATCACTTAGATGAATTGGCTCTGGGGCTTTGATTTGTTCTGTTTGAGCCTTTTTTTTTTTTTTTGGTCTGGCTGCGGCTGTTAGGTAGTGAGGGGTGGAGCCTTAGGTGTAAACCAGGGCGGGGCAGCCCAGTTGCTGGGTTGTGATGCTGTATGTGGGGGCGGGGTCTGAGAGGGAACAATGGAGCTTGATCTGCTCTCTCTCGGATTCCAGCCCCTTCTGCCACTTTCACCAAGCAAATTGGGCCTTTCTGGTGCTGATTTCCATGTGGGTGGGCTTATGTACATTCTAGGACCCTGTGGGTCTCTCCAACAAACTCCTGGGAGTCTCTCCCAGCATCTCAACACCCACAAGTGTTTTCAATTGGTGCTTTTAGGCTTTATTTCCGGTGTTTGGGCCCTTCGTTGCGCAGTCTGTCTCGCTGCCCATTTTTGCCTGGTTTATCTGGGCGCAAATGTGTGACTGTGGTCAGCCACATGGTGCGACTCGCTTGGTCTGCTCATTGCCTCCCTCGCCCGATAACTGCTGCCTGTGAGCCTGGGGTGTGCCAACCACTGCCTGCGCATCCGGGCCCACTAACCACTGCTTTTTTCTGCCATGACTCCTCTCCACCGCTCTTACTGGTCTGGGTAAATCATTGTCAGACTTCCGTACAATTCAATTTTCTATCTGTTCTGGTTGTTTTTTGTTGTTGTTGTCCTTAATTTTCTTTGTGAGAGGAGGTACAGTGTGTCCACCTATGCCTCCATCTTGGCCGGAAGTCCCCATATTATTCTTAACGCCCCCCTATTTTCTACCTACCATTTATGCTACTTATTCCCTGTACCCTTTCCCTCATTTCCTTCCTCCCCTTCCCCATTGATAACCCTTCATGTGATCTCCATTTCTATGATTCTGCTCCTGTTCAGATTGTTTGCTTAGTTCATTTGTTTGTTTTTTTGGTTTGGCTGTTGAGAGTTGTCAGTGTGTTGTCATTTTACTGTTCATAGTTTTGATCTTTTTCTTAGATAAGTACCTTTAAACATTCGTATGATAAGGGCTTGCTGCTGATGAACTCCTTTAACTTGACCTTATCTGGGAAGCACTTTATCTGCCCTTCCATTTTAAATGATAGCTTTGCTGGATAGAGTAATCTTGGATGTAGGTCCTTGTCTTTCATGACTTTGAATACTTCCTTCCAGCCTCTTTTTGCCTGCAAGGTTTCCTTTGAGAAATCATCTGATAGTCTCACAGGAACTCCTTTGTAGGTAACTGTCCCCTTTTTTCTTGCTGCTTTTAAGATTCTCTCCTTATCTTTAATCTTGACTAATGTAATTATGATGTGCCTTGGTGTGTACCTCCTTGGGTCCAACTTCTTTGGGACTCTCTGAGCTTCCTGGACTTCCTGGAAGTCTATTTCCTTTGCCAGATTGAGGAAGTTCTCCTTTATTATTTTTTTCAAATAAGTTTTCAATTTCTTGCTCTTCCTCTTCTCCTTCTGGCTCCTCTGTGATTTGGATGTTGGAATGTTTAAAGTTGTCTCAGAGGTTCCTAAGCCTCTCCTTATCTTTTGGAATTCTTGTTTCCTGGTTGTGTTCTGCTTGAATGTTTATTTCTTCCTTTTGCTCCAAGTCCTTGATTTGAGTCGCTGTTTTCTTCACTTCACTGTTGATTCCCTGTGTATTCTGTTTTATTTCAGTTTGCATAGCCTTCATTTTTTCCCTCTATTTAGCAACCATATTCAACAATTTCAGTGAGCATCCTGATTACCAGTGTTTTGAACTCTACATCTGATAGGCTGGCTATCTCTTCATCACTTTATTCTATTTTTGGAATTTTGATCTGTTCTTTCATTTGGACCATATTTCTTTGTCTTGGTGCACCTGGTATGTTGTAAGGAGTGGAGGCTTAGGTATTAGACAAGATGGGGCAACCCACATTGCTGTGTTGTGGTGCTGTGTGGGGGGGAAGGGTCAGACAGGGAGCAAGGCTGCTTGTTCAGCTCTAGGCTGGCTTTCAGTCACTTTGCCTGCTACCCACAAGCAAATTGGGCCCTTCTGGTTTGATTCCTGTGTGGGTGGGTTTGTGTACCTTCTAGGACACTGAGGGTCTCTCCATTGAACACTCCTGTGAGGCTGGGAGTTTCTTCCACCACCTCAACCCCCACGTTTTTTTTGGTCAGGTTTTGAGGCTTTATTTTCCCATGCTGGAACCCTGGGTTGCGTAGTTTGTCTCACTCCCAGTTTATCGGCACACAAGTGTTCCTCCCAGTTAATCTTCACACAAATGTGGGACTGCCTACTCTACCAGCCACTGCCTATCTACCTATGCTGCCATCTTGGCTGGAAGCTAATTGTAATGCATTTTTCTACAAAGCCCTCTCCCACCTAAAGACAGCCTCAGTTAGGTAAGATATGATAGCTGTTAATTAAATGATATGTTTGTAAGGTTAAGCTGGAATTCAGAAAGAGTCACATAAATTAGCAGTGTATCAAAGTTTCTCTCTTGCAGAAGTAACAGATATGCGTTCTTTAGGAAAAAGAAGAAAGGCTTTAAAATCCCACTTTAAAAGACTAAACCTATTAACATTTGATTTGGGACAGAGTAATGACATGAAAGGCAAAAATACTCTGATTCAATCATAGGAAAACAGGGATATTTAAAAAGATGGGTTTTAAAAAAAATCATAATGTCTTACTGGCTTTCTTTTCTTTCTTGCTATTCAAATTAAACGTTTTGAAAATATTATTAGAGAGGACTGCATATTCTATTTTCTCTTACATAATTCTTATGGGAGAAAAACATAGATAAATTGTTTTTAAAAACTGACCTCAAAGCTATAGAATTCAATCAACTCAATTGGTCACTCATGAACATCATCTGTTTTCTGTTTTAGCAGGTGAGCCTATAATGACAAATTATCTGTGTGGGTGGTGATGGCCAAGGAGAAGAGTGAGACAAATATTCTGTAAT